>KB666509.1:4646970-4662819 GCA_000349065.1 Anopheles quadriannulatus | reverse complement strand
AGGTTCACGTTCCGTTCTTTTTGAAAAATGAACTAGTTCCGTTCCGTTCCTTTTTTTAAACGAAATTCCCAACACTAGTATGTACGTGAAGTGCAAAATCCTTGGGATTGGTGTTAGAAAGGAAGTAGTGGTCCAGCAAAATAATTGCTTAAATCTTATACATTCGATAGATTTTTTTTCTACATTTAAAGTATAATTTACGAGACAATAAGTTTTCGAGTGTATTCAGAGACTTCCACAAGCCGCTTTCAAATAAGGACAATAATAATCTCCACAAAAAAACAACGTCTTACGAATAAGCCGCCCCACCCCGGCCAAACAACCGATGCACAAACGCCCACCGGGACTCGGACTCATGGGTTCCCTTTCCTTCGCAAGCTGCTCCCAAGCTACACCCAACCCAACAAGTCCAGGAAAAGAAATCCCCAAACCAAAGCTTCCGCCGCACATGCGAATCGCGAGCAGGCGCACCGTTTCCAGCGGCCGTGTCCACAAAAGCTTCACGCGAACACGGTCCAAACTGATTGTTTTTAATTATAAAAGTAATAAATATAAATGAGCCTCGCGCATTAATGGGGCGATCCAGGGCGAGGTATGTATGAAAACATGTGTCGTTCGTGCTGGAAACTGGAGCAACCTACTGGGTGATACGCGGGGGTTTCGACGCGAACAACCAGCCCGAACTGCCGAACCCGTTTGCTGATATCGGCGGGAAGAGCGTCCAGCCAAAAGGGAGTGGCGCTGGCCGTCTGTGTAAAGGGAGAGTGCGAAAGGAACTGTTAATGTTTTGATAATTTTCTCCCAGTTTCGTAGTTGTTTTGAAGTTCTCTTTTAAACAACTGTAAGATGTTCAAAAAGAAACAGATATATTTTTAATTACAGATATTAATTAATTTGAGTAATTGTCAATATTTTGGCATTGCGAAAATCAGGTTTATGTACATTTGAATTTATTCGTCTTTATACAATTTCTACTTTTATCTTTCTAGTTCATATCTAGTATTCTTAGTCTTGGCTTATATACTCAATCATAGCATAATATGAAATCTGACAATACAGTATTAAATAGAAATGAATCAAAATAACATCTTAAATTGTCACAAATAGACAATTAGCAAGAGATAGAACAAAAAATGACTTAAAAAATGTATGCTTTGAATAAAAACAAATAATTCGCATCAATTTAAAATGTAAATTTTCTATGAAATTTGATGATTTCAATAAAGTAGGTGACAAATTTTCCTGTTCCTTTTATTCTTTTATCATCTGCTCATCATTTTTAATGACAAATGTTTCTTCTTTTTAATTTTTAATGACAAACTTCTTTTCTTTACTTCTGTGCTGTCCTCATACATTCCTCCCACTTTTCCTCGCTTTTCTCAGCTCGGCTCTCCTTCCCAGGCCAATGAATACAATTATGCTCTATCGAATCATGTTGTCAATTAAACCGCTCGGTACCAAAAAAGGCAAAAATAAATTAGCGTAAACCGATACAAAACACAAGAAAATTTAGATAAGAACCCCGTCGGGTCCCGGTCCCGGCAGTGCCCGCTCACCAGCTCGGACTGCAACGACACAGGGCGTGCATAAATTAGTCACCAGCACGACTACAGTTTTGGGGGTGATCCCGAGAGGCAAACGGTGGCCGCAGCCGCGATCGGATCGTACATTCCATACGCCACTCCCACGACGAGCCGAGCAGCACAAACGGCAGACGGAGCGAAAGGAAATAAGGGCAGGAGCGAGTTCTGCCTCAACCTTTTTGGTGCAGCCGGGCTGAGAGAGGCAGGGGCAAGATTGGAAAAAAGGAACCGGAAAGCAGGGTCTGCGTGTACAAAACCGTGTACACCGGTGTGCGCAGGGCCACCGATTCAGATTTGTCATTTGCCGTGGCCCGGTTTGCAGTGGGTGGGACAGTTTGTCGTTGCATACGACAGGGTGTCGCTGTTTTGCACATGCGAAGTGGGCCCGTTCGCTTCTCCGCCGTGGCCGTCGCCCCCTGTATCTCCCGTAGGAAGTTATCCCGGGGCCTTGCACACGGTACCCGGAGGTCCCTGCGCACAGATAGTGTCTATGATTTATTACCGTTCGGGGTGTGATAAATAGCGCCCGCGCGATCGAAAGCCGATCGAAATTGGTTCCAGATAAGCACGGTGTTTGTCAGGTTTTCTTCCCGCTCCTTGGACTTGCTTGCTTGCCGTTCCCGGGGGCGTTTGTTTTATCCGGTGTGTTTGCACACCGTTCGCTTCCCTTTTCCACCGTACCCGTGACTGTTCTAAGCGGTCGCCCTCACAGGGTGACTCCACACCGGCGAAGAGCGCAGAGAAAAGCTGTCAAAACACGGGGGGAAAATCGATGACAGGATGCAAGTGCTGTGTGCTGTGATACTTGTGCCGAGCGCCATGTACTGTCTTGCCAGCGAGCGAGCGCCTGTGGAGAGGGCGCAGAAAAAAGCACCCAATCCATTACCTCGTACCGATGTTCGATCGGTGTACAAGCCAAAGATAAGCATCGCGTGAAAAGCTTGGCTATTGAAACAACGCTGGCGCAATGCGCCGGCCCGCCACGACCGAAAAGGGGCATTGAAAATCGGTCGGGAAAATGTGTTTCTTAGTACTATCTTTTTTTTTTTTTTTGGTTAGCTTGAACAATGTCCCATGGTGGTTTGCGTGCTTATTTGCGGTATATTACTCGATCCTTCGATATCTTATCTTAGCGACAAGAAGTCGAGCCCGATGTGAATTAGCTTGCGATGCAATGATATCTCATTCGGTTACAACGGACACCTACCGCAGACACCACCCTGCAGACAAGATTCGCGATAGGCGTTGTGGCAATAGCGATAGCACGACGTTGCGATAGATTAGGCTGATTACCATAATTCAGAAGAGAGAAAATCTCTCACACACACACACACATGCACGGGAATGATGCAGCACACGATGGGAACGGAAAGTCAATGATTTAATGAAATATGGCTAATAATGGGGTATTTTACATATGATGCTATACATTACATGTTTTTGTCTGTTTTAGTTAAATATTCGTGATTCTAATTGTATTGTTTATACTTAATTAAATTGTGTTATGTTCCACTATACACCAAAAAAATGCATGTCACAATCGAAACGTTGTACGTGAATACACCTAAATTTTATTGTATGATATGTTTTTACTATACTTCTTCAAAAATTTGTGCTACCATATAAACATAGTAGAAACATGCATGAAGAATTGTAGGAAATTCCAAGTTTTTCAGGTTCAGAGCCCTAGTTCTAATGTATTTGCCTTCAAGCGATTATTCTACTTCTTAATATTATTATTATTATTTAGAGAGCTACATCTCTGGGACGACCAGCTTCCAGAGCCCATCAAAACTAGTTTATAATTGATGTATAAAAATCCGCTCTGAAGCTTGGGAGCAACAAGTACAGCGATATGTCCTTAAATTTCAGAATTTTTGGAGTTTATTTCATCAGTAGTGTTATTTTTGTTAAATTACATTAGACTATTCCTTGTGATATGACTACTTTTATGTGTGATTTGAAGTAGAGTGTTAAATTCTCTCAATATTTTCTATTCAAGCAGTCGTACAAGAGATACAACACAAGAGCTGTATCTTAAGCGACACCAAAGTCCTTAAAAATGTCAATAAGACGACAAAATTGCACAATTGTACCCTTAATTTGAATGCATGGAATGGTTAAAATGTATAAAGCACTGCAAACGAAACACTACAATGAACATAGTTCTACTAATGCCAGTAAAATGCAATATCACCTTTGCAATGCCACAGAATAATTGATCTGCTTGATCTAGATATTATTACACATATGAATATCACTCACCATCGCTTTATCTATTCAATCTCCAGCACAATCAAGCCATTCGGCCAACTCGACCCAGATCTCACACACGAACGATGCCCTCGAAAGAGGATTAGCTGTACCGCGCTCTCGCCCACCCGCAGCACAATCGTGCATCTGTGCAAATGCTGCTCCGATGTTATGCATCGATCATAAGCACAATTTCGCAATTCTTCACGGTTCCAACGAAACTACTAGCAGCAACAGCGACATAACGTGCATCCGTCCAACAAGAATTGGCGAGAAGCAGAGCACGATCGGAAAATTGAAATTCATCAACTGCGAGCGGCTGCGAGATGTGTGTCATTCGATTGCAAATCTTCTTACACCGGTCACCATTCCCCATCACCCCCCATCTCGATGTGTTATCCCTTCACTGTGCTGCGGCCCTTCGGTACACTCGATTACCTTCAGATATGCAGCTACCTTTAGACCGAGGCTAGACAGAGAGTAGAAAAGGCGGTATTGGTGCAATTGGCGGGAAAATTATGGCAGCTCTAGCAATATTTTCTTCTCTCTCGTCTGCTCCTCTAGCGCTTCCGAAACGCTAAAATACATTTCGCGCTACCGACTCGAGCTGGTGTCCACCCCTTCTCTTTGCTTCCATCCATCGGACGGTTCGATTTAAAGTGGTCACGTTCATTTTTTTAGTTTTTTTCTTCCGTGGCCGTTGCACCGAATGATGAAATCAATTTTTCCCATGCATCTAAACCATTTCCTTTGATGCGTACCGCGTGATACTGCCGCTCGGTTGGCAAATTCCCGAGGAAGCAGCGGTATGCAGTTCTGGGCCCGCTGTGGTTGGAGCAGAAAAAATTGTATCTCGATGGCAATGGCGATGGCCGGTATGTCCGCTCAGGTGACATATTTCACCGTGGGGCTTTTAAGATTGCTTGAGGATGCTATCGATTACCGCTCGAGGTTTTCAAGAATTCGTGATCGAGGTTAAGCATTAAACGGAGATTAAAAGTAAAGGCTGGCATACGAAATTAATGAAGTTTGTATAGTAAACTGCTTTGGTGATCCCATTCCTCTTCCTAGCAGCAATTTCAAGCAATTCTTTCATTTTTATCACATTTTAATGTTGAATAATGTTAGATGTAATAATAACTAATGAAAAAGATGCTTATTGCAGTCAAAACACCGCGTGAATGTGAATTATGTGAATTAATTCATACATTTTGCCTCATTAATTTTTACATTACCAGATTTGTACAGGCATTACAGGCTTTCTTACAACTGTTTCCTGATTTACAACACTATAAATAACATACAATTGGTTAAATTGTAATAGAAAATCCTTTCCAACCGCATGAAACATACACTCAAAGTCTCACGACTACGGCCGGCAGCCCATTTATTAAACACAATTTGTACGGTGAATGCGTGATTGTCTTTGAACCTACGCACGACCCTTTGGACGACCCCTTTTGCTTTCAAAGGACCCCCGTGCGTCCAACGCGACACGAATCACCGCCTGCCTTTATTGCTGCTTTTCTGTTTCAATTTTTTCCCGCCGCCAATGCCGTTCGTACGAAACACCGCCGCCGTTCCGGCAGCTGGCAGTGCGGCCCCGAAAAGTTATGGCTTCCGTTTACAATGGGTCCCGAGCCCAAACGGCCGCCCTGACATGACGAAACCGCGTCCCCCTGCGACACCCACCGTTCGGGGCCGCCTTTGGTCGGCCTACGTCCATTTCCTACGCCAGCCGCGCGCGTGCAGCCCATATTCGGCGCAGCCGCAGAAAGCTATGACAAATGTAATTGTACAATAAATCCAAACCTAGCGCAACCGGCCGCGAGCCGGCGTGGCGGTGCAATTGCACCCGATATTGTACCAACCGCGCACCAAAAACGGATTGCCGCCGTGTGTCAAAGTTCCAGCAGGGCCGCTCAAAGCGTTTTAGATAGCTTCGGATGGTGAATTGACACACAAAAAAGCCTGCGCCACGGTTCGCTACGGTATGAAAAATGCTTCTGCCCATCGATATTGGCGAGCAATATTGGCGCGAGCTGTGGCTGACCGACTGGCTGGTCGGTTGCCTTTTGTGCACTTTCTTCGTACGCCGAAAAAGGACAGTCAATTTTGCGATTTATTAGGGACGATTACAGACCATTCCCGTACCGATGGGGCTCTGTTGCAGTTGCTGGGCTGGGTACTGAGTCTGGGCGGTGGCATAAATAAGTGACTTTATGAGGAAGACATTTATAGTTAAGCGGGATGTTTACGGCAACAGGGCTCGTAAACTAGGTCTAACGTACGTACGGTTAAGTGGTGGAGCTGGGGAGTCAATCCCACTGAATGGTTCGCCGGGTCAGATGTGTCTCTCGAGAGCTGCATTTTGAGTTCTTTAAAACCGCAACGCCATGGAGTGCGGATGTTAATGCAGTGATTGAAAAAATAAATCAAGTTTCAGCAATACACAGCTTATGAAGGTCGTCCATTTGAGAAACAAACTACTCTATTAAACATAGAAAATAGCACAGAAATTGTTATTCCATTGATTTTTCAATGGTTCCTCAAAAGAATATTTGCAAATTGTGATAATACTTTTGCAAAAATAGCCGTTATTAAAGACATGAGTACTAGTGATTAATAGTTTGGAATGGAGTCATGGATCTACCTTTAAACTAGAACTCTACAATCTTCGAACGAGTCCAGAAGAGACAGGATAAATCCGGATGAATTTGGACAAACACAGCGTCTATCAAAATGATTCAAACGACATGAATCCGGATTACTCATGATGAATCTGGATGGTTCCGGATGAATCCAGACGAGTCTGAAAGGCTCGGAATTAGTAGTAACTTCTTAAATCTTGTTCAGCGTTTTACACAACAAAAATATGAAGATGAAATCATACTTACTGTTTCGACATCCTACCAAGTTCTTCATTATGCTTAGTATTACCCTTCAGACATATGTAGTGAAGCCCTTCAGATTTATTCTTCTAGCACACAGTCTATAGATCAACAAAATAAAAGAATTCTCGAATCCTACAATTCTATAATTTTACCAGCTTCATCAACAATTACTAAAAAAAAATTAATTCCTCGTCTAATACTTGCACTTTTAAACTTGCTTGTCAATGTGTCTACCAAACGTCAAGCACAACACTCGTACTACTTCATGCTCTTACCCTTCATACTTCACAGATCTTATTTGCATAAACTATCTAGATGCTATAGCACCTCATAAAGTAGCCGACTTTATTCCCTTTTTTTCTCTCCAACAATCGCGATTGTGGTGACATTCTCAACGACACGTATCTTCAGACCACGTATGTTTGCCTCGAACACACCTGGACCCAAGGTACTTCCTTCGGACGGCAAGATCGCTACCTATCTTCATAGTCCCGCCCCTTATCGGGCACGAATCGAGCACAAACACAAAGCACGACGCTCGCAGCATAAAAGTGATGCGAAATTCCATAAAATACAACCAACGCACCACCAACAACACCTCACCAGACGGGCTAGAACATTCACCCCTCGTTTCGAAAGGTGTGTGGAATTTTCCAGCGAGCATAACTAAGCCCACCTACCCGCCCAACG
This sequence comes from Anopheles quadriannulatus, assembly GCA_000349065.1. Classification (NCBI taxonomy): domain Eukaryota; kingdom Metazoa; phylum Arthropoda; class Insecta; order Diptera; family Culicidae; genus Anopheles; species Anopheles quadriannulatus. The sequence continues at coordinate 4,655,399 of KB666509.1, read as the reverse complement.
CTCGCCGAGCGCGAAACAATATTTCGGCGAATAAATGGACCATTCGGTGCTAATCGCACTAATAACTTATTCAGTCACCCTGCAGGCCGCGTCTAGTGCTAGTAACAGAACAACAACAACAACAAAAAGCTCCCTCGTCACCTTGTTCCGAGCGGTAGACAGCGTCGCGGGGAACCCAAGCCGTTCGGACCACAATTAGTCACCCAGTCCAACATAACAGGGACCATGGAACAGGCCGTGGAAAAAGGCCGCCCCAGAATTATGGTCCGACTTTTCACGCACCACGTCTTGCGCCCGACTGCCGTACGGTGTTGGTTCATTTGAACGGCTCGCTGGGTCAGCAATTTGGAGCCCGATTTATTGGACGATTGTTCTACATTTTTGATTTCGTTAATTACGCCCCCTGGTCCCCGCTCTCCCCTTTCGGGACCTGTTGATTGAGAACGCGCGTACACGTAAACGGTGCATAAACGGGTATGTCCGGCTGGGCAACATTGTTGCCGTTGGGCCAAACTCCTGGCCCCGGCCTTTGCGATAGTCTTAAAAAAAACTCGCCAAACAAAGCGGGGAAAAAGCCCTTATTCGAGCAGTATCCCTGTTCCACCATTGAGCTGGCTTAACGTGACCAGCCAGCACATAAAACCTAAAGCACCCGAAACCACCTCGCCAGAGAGAAGAGAGGAAAAAAAACAGATAAACAGTAACGATTATGGCTGACAACTGATATCCCATTCGTAGCTCAGAACCGTGCAGGGGATGGAAACGGTGGAAAACCCTTCAAAAGCAGGGGGAGGGCGAAGGGAAAAAAAGACGAATTTACGATCTCACCTGTGCCATAGATTCTGCGTCACCACTGTTTCTGCTGCGCCTGCTTCCCGTTGGGGATGGTGGAAAGTCAGCGAACCGTCGAATTGCGTTCCTAATGCTGCGTTTCGATCGCCACGAACGCCATAGCGAACGCCAGCCGCATCCGGCGGGTGAGAAGCGTGCTTGATTTAATGTTACGACCAACGTCAGAGGCTTCAGCAGGCCCATTCGGAGGGCTTGATTTTACCAAGTACCCACGAAACCTGCTTGCTTTTCTGGCTCGGTTTGAAACGCCCAAAACAACGGCGTTGAAAAAAGGGTAGCCAGTGGTCAGCCCTGTGAGCTCTGAGAGCTTTCAAATAATCTAAAGGTAAATTATTCGATCATTCCCGCCGGCGATCGAGATAAGAAGCAAATGGAGTTTTATCCCATTTTCTTAATTACTTTATTATAATTTTTTGTGTGAATTATGAGCAAGTCTCGGAGGCCGAAGGGTGTGTTTTGGTTTCAATTGAGACGGTACCTCGAATGCATTAGTTTTTTTTATTATTTTCTAACCTTATACCAACTGCCTTGATGGGTTCGGTTGATGATCGTTGGTTTTTATATGATCGTTTGTGAATGTATGTTTGAAGTCGTTTGTACGATGATTTCCCCCTTTTTCATTTGCATATTTTTTTAAGTGAGATAAATTCAATGCACGAAAACATGGCTGTTATCTTTGGTAATGTCAACGATCTTGTTAGCTTTTAGATTTCTCTATTTATATCGTGCTCTGGTGGCAGTATGTCACGATGGTTGAGCAACAGCCAAAGATAAGACCAACTGATGAAATCTCAAATATTATAGACATCTACGTAACTTTAACTAATAAATTAAAGGAGCAATAAACAACGAACGTACCGTGGGTGTTGAAGAATGTTATCGCAGGACCTGAACAGTGTAAAATTGAGCATTTGCATTAAGCTGTAGTAGTATATTAGACTACAATAGAGTAGTGATGTTGCTGAAGTGTTTGAAGCATTGAAATAAGATTGATTGTTCTGAAAATATTATCTTCTATTCTGCAATTCATCAAACCTTATAACCAGCATCGTCTTTTCTTTGATTCGTCGCTATTTTCGATTGTCTGTCCAACGAAAACTTTTTTGGAAGATTTCAATGCACTAACCCTTCGAGGTGACACGTCATTTGTGTATTACGACCAAGGTTCTTGAGCTGTTACTTTATCACCGATGCCCATGCTACCGCGATTTGTTAACAACCATTTATTCGGACTAGACACTGCCTATCATTTAATCTAGGATCAAGGAGTATTTAATTCTTCGTCTCTTAAGTTTAGTCGTGCTCATAGTGTCTTTTAGTGGTGGGGGCTTGGAAACAGACCTACCCTATTCCAATTCCGTGTTTGAAATCAGTTACGGAGGCAATTCTGATGCTGCGATCGATCCTGGAATCAGAATTGGCTCCGGAATCGGAATCGACCAGGTAATTGCAATTTGCTCCGGTAATGGAATCAGAATTAACTCGCGAATTGGAATAAGCTATGGATTGAGAATCAGTTGTTGAATTGAAATAAGAAGTTTCAGAAACGAAATCAGTTCGGGAATCTCCATGAGAATGGATCGTTTACAACAAATTTAGATTCTTTGTTAATTTAGATGCTTTCTTAGACGTAGCATAATTATATCTAAACGTCTATTCTTATGTAGATGCCAAAACCGACTCCGATCCCAGAACCGATTATGGTTTCGGAGCCAATTTCGTAGCCGTTTCCGGAGCCGGTTCCGGAAACTAATTCCGGATCGACTATCCAGAATCGATTCCAGAAAACTTCATTTTTCCCATCATTAGTGCCTTTGTTGCAAACAAAGTTATGTGTTGATTCTCCAGATTTGTTGAATAAGTATCCAAGTATTATCATCTATGTATTAATACAAATTGTAATGCAAATAGGATTATTAGGGACCACGAACACTTAAGAACTTGAGGCGACTGTACAACTACAATGAACCTGTATTGCATTTGTCCCTCAGTTGTAGCTCATCCCATTAATTCCATGACTACAGCACTTTGAATAACGTATTTCATAATCACCTCCAACGCAATCATCTTGACGCTAATAAGTGATGGATTGATAGGTGAATTAGTGATGGATTGAAATATGTTTCAGTCGCTTACAACACTAATGCTTCCAAAAAATGCTCTAAATCAATGAAAAATAAAAATAAAAATAAAATAAAAACTCAATCTTGTGTTGTGTGCCCATAACTGACTCAACTCGAAACAAAACAGATTTCTTTTGCAAACATTCTCCAAAGTGTTGCTGGTGCCAATTAGCGATCGTCATCGATTGATTCGCTCACCGCACGCCTACACGACATAAAACCACAATACATCAAACGAGCAAAACGCGCTGTTGTGGCCGTTGTTCATCTTGTCTACTAAATGGCACTGAGCTAGGTCTGTGGCAACGCTTGCAAGCTGCACGCGTATGGGGCAACATTGTCGCACAATCGCTGTCGCCAGTGGCACCATTAATCATAGGCTGATTATAATACACGCCAAGAACCGTTGACATTCGAAGCGGGATTGGTGTGTGCATGTTTTTTTTCCTTTCGTTCGTTTTTTGTAGTATTTTCTCTGCTCTTTCGTCCCAACACTCCCAACGCACGCTTTACACACGGTGTGCAGCTTCAAGGGTGCGAGACAAACCGATGATAAGCAAACGGGTGCGCCCGAGAAGGTAAGGACATCTTACCACCAACCAAGCAACCAAGCAACCAACTAGCCAGGGCCAGGGCTGGGACAAATTGTTCAAAGGGCGCCCCCGGAAGAATTGCATCGGAAAACAAAGGATGCATTCAGCGGTGCTTCTTTTCTGTACGCTCACCTCACCACGATTGACAATCGATTATTACTTCATTAAGCATACAGCGTGCGATCGGGGTGGGGTGCATTCTCCATGCCCGATGCACCGCAAGGAATGCAGATTCGGCTCTGGGTTGGGAGCGTTTTGCCTTTTTTTTTGTTGTTGTCTTGCCCTCGTGCGGGCAAGCGACGATTGTCGCATCACAAATTGCTCACACCGATCACACCAAATCTAGCCACCGGGCGGAGAGGATAGGGGATGGTGAGCGAAGGTGTGCCCCCGGGTTGTGGCAGTAGCTGCTGGTTGCGCCCTCACAGTGCACTGTCACTGGAATAGTACAATCGAGCAACAACGAACACTCGTACGTGCATGCACAATGCGCACCGCGTTCGAGATTGGAGAATAGAAATAGAGAGGCACAATTCTTATTTATGGCACGTAGATTAATCCCTACTCCGAAGGGGAAGGGTAGAAGGAGTTGGGTCTGGTGGAGACGGAAACCTATCCTCGTCATCGGCGGTGACTAGTTCAACCTACGTCCCAAATGGTGACCACCCTTTCGGGAGACACAATCGGGAATGGGAATATTAAGGGAAACGGGTAACGGCCTGCCACACACAGGCGAACGGGGTTAGAAATAAATGTGTGCTCACACAAACACACATTCGTTCCAATAGCCAAACGGCTGGCAGTAATTGACGTGCCCGTGTCCGATCGCAAGGAGAAGGCAAGAATGGAGTTCAAATGCAACTGCGAGCGTCCACTCACATGCACACATTAATGCACCCGTGCTGCCTTTCCAAAGACCCCCGGCACCTTAGGTCCCCCCAACACCACCTGGTCCCTTCACGCGAAGAGAAAGGCGCAAATTGTGTGATGCTGTGTGGGGAGGGTTTCTAGCTCTGTTTAGCTGATTCGAATTCGATGGGGTTTTTTTTTCTCTCGTTCGTTTCAAATATACCAAATCTACCCAACGCCGCCGGGTGACAGTGCCCACAAACAGTCCCCACAACCAACTGCGTGTGTGTGTTTTTTGTGTCTCCATACGCACTCCCTTCCCCTCCGAACTATTTCCTTCGGGGCCTTCAGCTGCAACGAGTCCGTGCGCGAGTCGTCGCATGAGTTTGCAAACACCACGCGAGCCTGTCGACATTGTCATGACAGTGGCAAATTAATTTCCAATTCTACGGCTCCAGCCCGCCCCACGGGTGCGATTGTTTCCGCACCGCAAATCAACGCTCGCCTCCGCTCCGGGTACCAAATCGCTGCAGTTGATGCGGGAGGTAAATTGAGTTAATTGCAACTGCGCCCGTTCCGCGCCGGTAGGAAAGGAAGGCAGCGCAAACGCGATGACGGCCCGATCGCGAATCGCGCAAAATGTTTATGGATTAGGTCGGGGTGCTGCTTTTGGTATAGCTTTTAAGACAGAACGATCAACACAGTTTGTAAGGGGGTACTTACGAGGGGTTTTCGTATGATTTGTACAATGGAAAAGCTACAACATTGATGATCAGTAAAACAAATTTAAAAAAATGATGGAAATTGTTGCTCTTTTAGCCTCGTAGCACTGGATAAGTCCCGAAAGCCTGTTTAGGTCGGCTTGTTCGTGTAGGACGTTACGCTACGTAGAAGAAGACAGTGAAGAATATCTATTCTCGAAATGATTGATCCTTCCGATGTGTTTATTTTTATTCAAGAGGACATTTTATTATTTTTATTTTTATCTTTTGAGACGTTAAGCCTATTTCTCTCATACGCTTCTTAACCTTTACATTAGTGATGGGTTAAGTTGACAAAAATCCGGAGTCGACTCCGATCCGACTCCGATCATTTTGAAACCGACTTTCGAAAGTAAGTACGCGCAGCATTATCCGGAGTCGTCCGGAATCGTCCGGAATCAACCGGAGTCGTCCGGAGTCATTCAGAGTCGGAATCTGAAGTCGGCTGGAGTTTTCCAGAGTCGTTTGGAATCGTTTGAAATCGTCGGAGTCGTTCGGAGACGTCCGGAATAGGTTGGAGTCGAAGTCGGCCTTCGAAACAAAGGCCTATATACGAAGTACACGCGCAAAGTTAAAGGAAGAAAATGCAGCAAAATTAAATGCCTCATCAAAAGCACAGTGCACCAGCCGGCTCTTGTTGACTCCGACCAACTCCGTTCCCGGTTGACTTCGACCGACTCTAGACAACTCCGAATGACTCCGCATACCAATGACTCCAGACGACTCCGAACGACTCCGGACAATTCCAGACGACACCGAACGACTCCGAACGACTCCGGGCGACTCCGCATGACTCTGAATGACTCCAGACAACTCCGGACGACTCCGGGCGACTCTTGACGCCTCCGACTCCGTGCAGAACTAGTGATACGGATTTTGTCGGAGTCGCAATCGGACTCACAATAGCCGGAGTCGGATCGGAGTCGTGGCTCCAAAGATCACATCACTACTTTAAATATATTAAACTATTTTTCATTATTTCTCTTATTCTAGTTTAATTCCATGTTCTGAGCTTTTTACTCTTAGTGTTTTAATATTTTAACCTATAAATTCACTTCTCCTATTCTCTTTGCTTTATTTGTTTTCCGATCTATGGTTGTAATAGCTTTGATTAGCTTTGATATTAAGATATAAATATTAAGTAAGTTTAATTTTGATAGTAACATCTATTTGATTTCAGCAAATATCCTTTTATCTTTCATGTCTGTATGTCTCTTTTCTTATGATCCTTTACCTAGAATACTTTTGCAATCCTTGCACATAAAATGGCCATATGGTATGATGTGCCCGTCACGTTGCACATGTAGACGAAAGGAAAAAAGAATCGCACATAACATAGCAAAACACATTCCTCGGCCACTGCTGCCATCTTTAGCATTACATGCGACCAGCCGAATAACTTTCCTGCTATTTGTCGTTTCCTTCATATCGAACCGCATCCAGCTAAAACCTTTCGCTATTCGAAGCATGTGCATGCGCTGTTTTTTTAATGTTGTTTTCGCTACTACTATTACCGCTTTGCCCAAACCGCACCAACACCACACACACGTACCGTTCCGCCTGTCACGGTGTGTCATTTTTTCTAGACCATTTTTTTTTTTTTTGTTGCTTGCAATCCACGGACAATCTTTAGCGTGCTTCTGCTTACGCCACACTCACTCACCAGCATCGATCACAAATATGTGCACTTGCAAACCGTGGAGCTTGGCTTGGCGCTGTTGTTGTTTCGCTCTAGAGCCATTCCGCTGGGGAAGAGGAACGCGGGATCGGTAAAAGAGGTGCGTTATGTTGACGAATATGTGAAAGTGCACGTACCGAAACATTCGTACACACGGATTGCAAATTGTTAGAGTGCCCCGTCCTCTGTTTCTGCTACTGCTGCTGCTGCTCTTCACTGCACCAAAATGGAATGCGGCCACCGGGCTCACGCGGAATAGAATGCGTGATAGGGAATGAGCAAGACAGAAAGGAGAGCTTGTTTTTTTTTTTCTTTGCTGCAATCCGTAGATCCGTTACGGCACATCGGCCAGCGGTATCATGGCACTCTCGGGTGCATTTTCATTGCCCCTTTTCCCTCCCTGTTTCACCTCCCAAGAGTCCCAGTTCCCATTCACTACACGATCTACGATCGCGATCGCTTTACCTTTATCGATTGGACCGCGTGTGTACAGCTTCGACTCTTCTCGTCAGCCACCCGTCCACTTGAATCAAAATCATCGTCGAACGGGGCAAACTAGAATCGACGTGACCGTATCGGTGTCCCTACGGGGCCGTGGCTAGAAAAGGGCAGCCAACCTTCCATAGCGATCGTACAGTGGCAACCAAAAGAAAAGGGCTTTACATTTGCAAGAAAATCAATAAAACTAGACCAGACGGCAACTACGAAACATCGAGCTGGCAAGCCAAGCTCTATTTCCCCAGTGGGGCTTGCAAGGGTAGTAGAAAAAAGCCATAACCGTCAACCGGTTGGACATTCCGATACGCGCGTGAGCGCGCAATACGCTCACTTACGCACGAACGCAAAGGCGTTCATTTCACCCGTCCATCACCAAAGAACCTCTAGACTAAAAACAGTTATTGCATTTGTCATACAGATGCACAGACAAGAAAGGAGGCAAAAAACACAATCCCTTTGCTAAAACAACGCAGGAATAGCGGTCACCGCAAAGAGAGCAAAATCGCCACGCCACGTTAGGCGGGGGTTCGTCGCTTGCCCAGTGATTGAAATCTCCATTCGCACCAAATCAATCAAACGTCAGACGAGCCTCCGCCGTACAAATCGTTCCTGTACGCACACGGCGCATCAACTCATTTCTACTTCCTTTTTTGTATTTGATGTTTTTCTTCCTTTCTTTTACTAAAATTTATTGCGCTTACATCTTTTTCCCCATTTCATAAAGCCTGTTGGTTCGTTCCTTCCCTTTCCATCGTTGGTTTAAAACAAATGAGCAAACCCGACTACCCCTCGGGGAATCTGAGAATCATCTTGTGCGTCGGCAAACGATCAATCTGCAAAAAGAACACTGAACAGTGCTTCTTCGCGCAAGAAGATCGCATTTGAATGACTTCTACCGGCAATAAATCCTTTGCCCGTGCGCTCGTCTCGTTCGATCGTCATCGATTGGTAGACGGGCCGCACCGAAAGCTCATCGCAGGACCTACTTGTCATTTATGACAGTTCGTCCACTTTATCACTCACGCCAAGATTGGCATCAGCTACGAACACACACACACACACACACACACACACA
>KB666509.1:4605935-4646600 GCA_000349065.1 Anopheles quadriannulatus | reverse complement strand
ACACACACACACACACACACACACACACACACACACACACACACACACACACACACACACACACACACGAACCCTCTGCTCTGTCACATCTCACAGATTAACCGATTTGCATCCCGAGGAAAACGGGAATGACGGGCCGTTTCCTTTTCAGCTCATGGAAGCGCACGCGAATTCGTCGGCGGACGCTTTCGTTTTGTTCTTTCGTTTCGTCAGTTTCGCCATTGCCCCGTTTGATCCTTCCGATTTGTGCCCGGAGTGTTGTGCGCGCTTGTTGTGCATGCCTCGTGTATGCTTCAAGGCTTGCAGGTCTATCTCTCTCTCTCTATCAAGCGCCATGTCCTGCCTGGGGTTGTGTCTTGCGTTATTAACTGCTTCTAACGATTTTTCTGTCATTCCCAGGGGCTACCGTATTCGTCGCCGAGTCGCCGTAAATATATCAAACTGTCAAATGCGACCGGAGCTGGGGTGGGAAGCGCCACCGAAAAACATAGCTGCTACTGCCCAGCACCAAGTCGGCGGGTTTTGGGCCGGAATTGATGTCTTTCCGTTTTGTTTCTCCCGGTCGGTTTTGGTAGGTTTTCAGCAGTCTGAAAAAAGTCTACCAACAAACGCAAATGAAACATCATTTGCAGACAAATATGTCGTTGTTTTGTTCAACTGTACACGGTGCAAAACAGACGAAAATAAACGTTAAAATTAATTTACCTTTCCTCCCCCTAGCGCTGAGAGGAGACATTCAAATTGGCAAAGCCCCCAGCCCAAAGAAACGGTTGCAAATTCTTCAACTCAACCACCCCAACGTTTTCTGCTGGTCTCGCTTTGTTTTTCTAATTTCCGTTTTCCTTGCAAACACACTCCTCCAATGGAAAGGAAGCCTCCGTCCCGTGTACATAGTTTACATTTCTGCATACTTTGCATAAATGTGGTTGCCCGCGTTGCATGCAAACGAACCGTTTGGGCGGCGAGCCGCACCGCACCGCATGGTTGGACGTTGGGAAAAATCGGTTCGCCATTGGTGTGTGTACCGGGGCGTATAAACACCGTAAATGGAAGCCATTAGGTGATCGACGATTGGGTCAAAGCTGTCTGTCTGCTCGCTCAACGGTGCAGACGGCAGGAACGGTGGCACGTAAAGGATTGCATGGGAAATAAATTCTTCACCACTGCTGGTCCCTCACTGGAAGTGACTGGGTTCGTGGTAGCTGGGTCTCATTGGGGAATAGAATTATGCGGAAGTATCGGAAACAGACATGCGCTCTGAGCTCCAAGAAGGGCTATTGCTTCTCAAAGCATGTTTGATGGTGCAGATAACGTTGGAAACTATTTGGAGAGCTCCCTAGTGGTTAGAACACCACTCCCCATATCGAAAATACATCCAATTTGAAGGCTACCTATGACAACAACACTGCCGATGTTTATATACCATACTTTTGTTCTATTCGGATATATTAATGCTTAGTCTACATGCTTCCATCGCTTCCTTTAAAAATATTATGGAAGTTTAAAAGAGTCTTGTTTTTTTACGTACAGATCGAAATAAACTTCTTTGTTGAAATTACTAATTAATGGAATACATTACTGCCGAAAATAAATCTATTTGCTGGAACAAATACAAATACTTTTGTTTTGTATCAGTGATCTCGGTTTGATTTCACTTTTGTCATCTGTTTTGGTACAATACGATGTTCACTATCATGTAAAACTACAAGAAGTTCAATTATGCCAATCAAGCCATCTTAGAAGGATATTTATGTCAACTTTTGTTACTTGTGTTTCGATTTTTGGTAAAATTGTCACGAGTACCAACGGTAGGAACTTTTCGATTGTGTAACCTACAGCCATAAATTTAATATGTCAGTCCTTTTGTATTATCTATACAATATTGACAATTGTGCTTCTCAAAGCCTTTTTAGTTCTCATTACTTTTGCTGGAAAAGAGTTAAAATAATTTAATTTTATTGCAAAATTTAAGCATAGAATTTTACAGTTTTTATCCTAGCTTTGCCTAGTACTTGTGTTTCAGTAGAAACATTCCTGCATATAATAAAACTTCAAGCCAATCGAGCCTGGATCGCATCAGGGTTTGTTAGATTTTTTTCATTTGGAAATCATATAGGCTAAAGTCGTAAGGATTGTTTGGCATGTGGTGTTGCATTAAGTAAAGACATTGTTACAGTCCGATAATATAAATCTCAAGAAAAAAGGGGGTCGTAAATCCTAAAATTACTGTGGAATAATATACAATCTTATTTCTAAAAACATTCTAATATTTCCACTCCTTTAACTCCAATTTCCTAATTTTATCTGTTCGAATTATTAATGAGATAAATTGTCTTTTGAAACAAGAAGGAATAATTCAGTAGGAAAATAAATTAACAACGAATGGACGACAAGCACTTTTCGGAAACTCCTAAGACATAATTCAGAACAAGCTCCGTTTGTACATCTAATGTGAGGTACCTCAGTTACCTCAGTTGCATACATTTTAAGAAACATGTGCAAAAATAGCATCAACATGTGCCAACTTTTTTTTACAATGCCATTCCTACAAAAATATCAAAAGTATCTATTATAATAAATCAATTGCAAAAAGGTAAAATAATCTGTAACTTTCAAAAAAGTATATTTTTGAAAGGTAATGCTCGCTTGTTGGTGTTTGATCTCATTATCTACTAACACTGGTCTTCTTCTTCTATTTGGCGTAAAGTTGGGTCAGCCCTTGCTACTGGGGACAGTCCACTTGAGGCTAGAACCCATGACGGGCATGTTACTGGATTTTCTTCGATTCATTGGTTGTTTACGTTATTTTTTGGGCGCATCTCATGATTTGTTCACTAAATCTCACCGATTTTTGGTTGGTTACCACGATGTATTGGTATCGTCCCATTGAAAATCAATACAAATCATCCAAAACTTCCTTAAAAAAATTGGGGACCACTCCATAAAAATATGGGAAGCAACCAAACATTTTCGGGAAATAACTAAAAAACCTTGGGAAACCCTGTTTTGAGTCGTACGAGCAGAAGACTATACCGCAGGACCACGTACTCATCGCTCATCGCTACCAAATTGTGCCTCTTTTGTTCTACTAAATTGACTACAATCATTTCCATCTTGTTAGTATTTATCGATTGTTTTTGTATTCGGATCTATGATTGTTTGTACATTTGTAAGCACACATCAAACACATTAAATGCCAATAAAACCCCCAACATCGTTGACCTTTACTGATTCCAAAGACAAAGCGATACTCAGACACACGTCAAAACTCATCCTGCAAGACATCCAACACGGCACGATGCAAATGCACACGCAATCAAATCATTGTAATAAAATGTAAGCCTCCGACTGCACCTTACAATCTGTAACTTTATACTGATCAGAGATCGCAATGTTAAGCCTACTCGATTGCAAGTCAAACGTTTAGTCATTACACTCCCCTCGGCATACCTCAGTGTGGCCATTTCGTGACGCGAGTACCGTGGCTAACCTTACATCTTTCGGAAGGACGTTCGCAAAACAGGACGTGTCCTTGGCTGTGCGTGTGCTGGTTTGGAAAAGCGATGATCGCTGCATACCTTATACCCGATCAGCAATCAGGGAATTCACTGAAGTGACGCGGGACGCGGGAAGGAAGTTAATTTCACTAATTATAATCATCTTACGCGAACGTGGGCTGAAATTGGAACTTCGGCAGCTACTCTCCGGTTGAAGCGATTAACGTGGCCCGAGGAACGCATCAACCGCCGGCATCACGCACTTCAGACATCAATCAAACAAAGCGTCCCTGTCTGTTACAGCATGCTGGAGGATTTGTGGAGGATTGTTTTCCCCCAACCTCCGAAAGAGGGAGCGCTCGGTCGTGTTTGTGGGCCCACACGCTAACCGGATCGTTCTGATTTGCTCATTACGATTGCTGCTGGGGAGGATTGCTGCTCTCTCGGGCCGCGCGCGCAACATTGTTGCACAAATGAAGGTAGCGAGCAGGGGTTTTCGGAAGAAAATCCCCCAAGCTCCGGGTATGGTCCTCCGCTCGGGGCAAGAGCTTAGCAACCCACGTCGATGTACACTCCGCACAGGCCAAGTAATTGCATGGTAATCAATCTTGATGCCGGGAACCCGGGCAGGCGGAAGCTGCCGGTCTGTGCGCAGGCCACGGTTGCCCTTTTTAGTCACATTTAGTTTGTGTGTGTGTGTGTGTGTGCGCAAAAATCCAAATCACAAAACTGCAACTGCGCGATCTTTGCGCGTTGGCGCACGTGTTGCGCGTAGTGCGCGACTAGAGAGTGCGAGCGTCCTGCGACGACGTTGCTGCTGCCGACCGATGCAACAAAGTTAGCTTATCGAAAAAACTTTACGATCGCGTTCCATTAGGCTTCGAGTAGTGGTATCGCTTAATAAATGGTGTTTATTGGTATAGCGGCGGCAAGAGGAGAGGCGATTCGCCCGTCAAAATGGTTAATTGAATAGAGCGGCCCGGCTGCGGCGCGAAAGCAGCCTGGCAACTTGGCGATGTTTTGCGATACATGCGGCTGGCATTAAGGCATTAAACCGGCAGGAATAATCAAATTAAACCTGCTCATCCGGTCGGAAGAAAAGGACGGAGCCTGTTCAGTCACTCCACGAAAAGGGCAGTCAAGGTGTGACGAAGGTTTAGCAGATGATGGTAAACATGCTCAACTGTTACGATGCATCACGGTCCACGGTCAAGGTAATCTAACGGAGATCTCCCGTGAACATGTATGGTATTAATCAAAAAGCTGCTAAAAAACAAAAAAGGTTACACAAAACGTGCATGCTTGAGCGATTGAGATTCATTTCTATCCCGCTTATACCACCCACGAGGCTGTCTCACACTTCTGAGTTACTCTTCGCATTCGTTTGCGTGTTTTACGTTTGCTTCGATCGTATCTGCGTACTCCTCTCCCTGCAACCATGCAGCCAACAAAACGCTTTCGGACAGCCACAGGGCATCATTAAACCATCAAACACGTCCCCCCAGCCCATGGCCCCATCTTCCAGCAAAAGATTTCACTTCCGGTTAATCTTGCCAGAAGCGTTCGTCCCCGACAGTTTCCAATGCGTTCGCGAACGAACTGACGGATCACCTTCGGAGCGGGGAGGTTTTTACTGCATGCTTATCCTGCCCAACTGGCTCCGCGTGGAGTTGATGCGAATCTGCTAGACGTTTTTATTTCGCGATCCTACCCGAAGATGAGGTACCCCCAAAATTCGCGACACACGATCGTAAATCGTTGCGGCCCACGACGTCCAAAGACGCAAGGTGCAACTGCTGTTTTATGGCATGTACGCTTTTATCCTTCCCCCAGGGAGGAGGTCACTTGAAGGAGGGCAAAAGGGACACCCAAAAAACGCCGTTAAAACCCAACCAAACTCATTCACCAGAGAAAGAAAGAAAAAGAAACAACTGAATTCCCCATTCCGCTGTTTCGGTTTAAGTGCACACGTTCGTCACTAGTTTTATGGTGGTTTAATTTTCGGGCGTTATTTACGTTTTGTTTTGAGCGTGATGGTATCGCGCAAGGCACACATAATGCATTAACCTATGGGTTTGTTTTTTTTCTCTTTTGCAGCCCCCTGCAAAACTTTCGCTTATCTCTAACGGGCTCAAAACTTTGCGGCAAACACACACACTAACCCTGGCGTATGATTTAACGGAATGCCATTTTAGCGCGGCAAGCGAGTTGCGCTGGGGTTTTTGGTTGTTAAATTCGCGTCTTTTCGCGCTCAAAACACAGACGGCGCGTTTTATTTTTGCGAGCTTTTGCAACATGGTTTACGATTTGTTTAATGGTTTGCAGATCCCGTTCGGGGCGCTGCTATCGGTACCATCTTGCTCAATAAAACACATCCGCTGATAACACTCAGTGCAAGGGGTTAGGAGCAGCGAACATGGGATCGTTTGTGATGCGTTGATTCACAGCTTTCAACAAGCTAATTTATGTCAACTGCGATGCACTGCGATGAGATACCGCTGTGGTGATGATCAATGTGTTTTAAATGCCATTTTTTTTAAATACTGGATTTATTTATCATTTGTTAATTTTGAGTAATTATTCATTTTTGCGGAATTCGATCTTTTTTCCTTGAATATCTTATATTTGCTACTGTCAAGAACGCTAAACGTCGCTAACAATACCATAAAGTTTATAATGAATCAAAATCTGAAACTTCCGCTCTTTGTGTAAACCACTCCGGCTGGGTGAGAAATTCGCCATTCCCTCAATAATTGACACGCTCATTCACAAGCCCTGCCGATACAGGAAGTGAGTCAATCTTTAACAAGTTATAAATTATCCTTCCACCACAGCCACCATCCATCCCTCATCCGTACACCGTCAGCCCACGCACACTTACAGCTAACACCCTCGACGATCGAGAGGATGGCAATGGGTGCAACACAGCACGAACACATCGGCACGATGCGCCACGAAACGCGAACGGCAAATCGCTCCACCAAGGTGCCGGGCGACACACCCGCGCCCTATCCATCAAATCATGGTAAATGATTTTTTAATAAGAATGCAATAAATTACCGCCTCGCTTCCGCGTGATGCGCTTTTGCGCATCTGATGGCGCATCGGCCACCCTCTCCCGCGTGTGCGCTCGGTGCGTTTGGGTGCAGTGCTGGCTTGCCTCCTTTGGCGCTTTGGGTGCGATTTAATTTGATGAATATGAGCGCAAACCAAAATAATGAATAATAATGGCACAGACCGTGGCTCAGCTCAGAGCAAGAGGGGCTGATTCATAATCCCCTCGGTGCTCCGATCAACGTTGATGATTTCAGCGGCTCGATCGTTCACTGCTCGTGCACCATCACCCCCGTTGGTCTGGATCACCGTTTTTCCTCCCCCCTCCCAGCCACAATTTACGGTTTCGGCAACGAGCCGGTAAGCCTCGTGTAATCGCGTAATCGCGCACATCTTCAGAGCACGCGTTCAGCGCGGGGAACATTATAAACCGATTTTATACTTGCCAGCTACAACCAGTCCTCTTCCTGTTCTTTTCGGGATGAAAAATTACACCACACACAGCATTGCATTGATTAAGGTTGATTTCGGTGTTATTAACTCACGACATCGCGGTCTCGGTGCGAGCCGCATGTACACCCCTGTCAGGTACAGCGTTTAAGTAAAACGAATCACTTTGGGCCGAAAGATGGATGGGAACACACCGCACTAGTAAGCTCCTTCCGTGTGTCCGGCCATCCATTTTTGTGGATTATCCGACCGCTGTAGTGCCAACAGAACCCGTATGTGGTGAGTAAACGAACCGGTCAAACTCAATCACTGTCGCTAGTTGAAACAGTGAAACGAACATGGTTGTACATTTGCACGAAAGCATAAATTTCGAACTTATTTGTACCTTGTTTAACTCTTACTCTTACTTTTGATCTACTTGTTACTGCATGAACGCCACAATTCATGACTATGTCTTAGGTTTCTTCGCAATCAACTACAACCGCTAATTGCTGCAGTCTGCCCTGTCCACGTAATTCAAAGAGTTTATACAAAGGTTTATACAGGGGTCAGCAAAGTCTAGCCTGCAAAAACAATTTTACTTCCATTTTTCAGCTTAGAGCCTTCATAAATCTATTTCTGCCTGGAGATCTGATCGCAAATGGCATATTGGTAAACATGATTTCACTTATGTCAATTAATTATTAACACGTGTTAACAAGCACTGGATTTAGTTTATTTTGAGAACAAAATAGATTGGCTTGTAGAAATAATTGTTTTCAAGAAATTCATCCCTTCATGCTTCTATAGCAGTTAGAAAAATAATAACTAAACATAACTGTTCTGTGTAATGTGTGTTTGTCCTAAACCAATGGATCTGTATGGAGATATTATAAAAAACAAGAACATCATATCGATTTAATGCCAAATAAAAAAAAAGAAAATATCTGGTTCTGAACACAATCGTTAACAATTTGTAGTTACAAATTTCTCTAGTCCTAAGCATCCACCATTGAACGCGTGTTGACAAAGTTTAGAATATCTTTTCCCAACTTTTATTCCCTACCTTTAACTAGAAGCTTTCTTCTATACCTCTTCGTATGGCAATTTTTCTCATTTTGGCAGACCAATAATTTATCACCGTAACGAACATTAATTCACTCGGTAACCGTAAGACATCTATTACTTCAACAGCGTACAGAAGTGATTTAGCGGAAAAAAAGACAGAGAGACAGAAAAGAAATCCATCTCCCGCCAAGACGCGCGACAACGCACGGGTGGCAACCGTGACAACGGTCCACGAAAACCACCGGCGACGATCGATCAGTCGATCGCTTATCAATAATTCATATTCAATAATTTACAGCCATTGACATCGGAATCGTTGATGAGGTTCGTGTTTTCCGACCCCGGTCGAGCCAGACAGCCCCAACAGAGTGGGGTTTAGAAAACCTACCACCTCCACCATAACTTCGCACTACCTCCATCCAAAGTCCTAAGCCTCATCACAATGGGGAACATGTTAAGGGATACTTCGTGTGCTTTTCCTCCACCCCTTACCCATCCCACAGGGTTGGTTCGTGAGGTGAAAGATGTTTTGCTGAATAAAAGATCATAAAATTACCTAAGCTATTGACATAGGCCATCACCACGCGCGTCAAAGCCACCTGTCTCGCCCAAATGGGGTTGGCTTTCATACGTTTTTTTTTGGAGTGTTTGGAGTGACACCACACCACCCAAATGGGGAGAGCTGGCTGGCTGGCGTGTAGTTGTGAAACCGTAATTGGTATTTTACGACGCCCGATTATGGATTTGCCCACTAAACCGAACCCGCCCGTGCTCATGTTGCGATCCCGAACGATCGTCACTACGGCGCGACGATCTCGGCTGAATAAATATGATAAATTTATCCACTCATTAAGTGATAAATCTTGTGATTCAATTTAACGGCAGGACATGGTTATTATGCGCGTCTCTTAACGCTCCAGCGCAATCCATCAAACATCGGGGTGACGAGACATGGCGCGCGAGACGCGCTATCACATTATTTCACCTTTTAGAGCTTAAGCGCAAATTAACATCTTGCAAATTATCGGATGCGGATGCTGTGCGGATGCAGTCCCCTTTTGGTTGATTGAAGCGTTCGCACACGAACAGCAGGGCAATGGAGAGGGAGCTGCTTTTGTTAACTTTAACGGTAAGCTTCCCGTGACCCATCGACACAATTTGGGAAATGATGGGTATTGAATACGGCTGCCGTTGGATTATCATTAACGGGCGCTTTGTGGAGAAAAATAAGCTGAACAGGGAAATCAAAATTAATATTGAAGAATCTAATAATCGTCCACAAATGCATTACAATAAAGCATAATAACATACCAGGTATGCTTTCCTTTGCTAAACACGCCAATTGGGGCCACTCAACGGTCCTAACAATCATGGTTTAGGTAGGTTATGCAATAATAATAAATATTTATTATTATTTTCATTTATTTGTCATCCGATTGGTTATATAAAAAGAGATAAAGGGGCAAGCAGCAAGAAAGCAAAACTACATGAGATTTAACATAATCGATTTAATTGCGTTCCGCATTACTTTGCGTATCTGTGGGACAATCTATAGTCCTATGCCCGCCAATACATTCATTATATGCGTAATGGATGGGTTTACTACGGCGGTCAGTCGTGGTTCAATCGTCAACTCGTATGACTTACCAACAAGCCCGTCATGAGTTGAAGCCCCGTATGGATCCCATACGTAGGACTGACTTTTCTGCTATGGGTAATCAATAAGTCACTGAAAGCCAATACCATTAATGGCTTCCTATAAAAATCCGATAAAATACATTTAAGTTGAATTAAATGATAGCTTGATTTTATACTAACAGGTCAAATGTTAATCTTGTGTTAGTATAAAATTAAATTCAATAAAACTACAAATTTATACTACTTTTCCTAAGCATCGAACCTAATATAAGTGATGTAAATGTACCTCTAAGGTTGACAATAAACATATGCAATACAGAGTTCAACTGACGACTTTCACAAAGGAATCTCTTCGGTCAATACGCATTGCGGCGTAACGAAATCACGAACAATATATTTTTCAATAACGAAAAATATCTTCTTGAACATTCATGAAAAGAAAAAGTAAACTTTATAGCAACTTTCACATCACCAAAATAAAAATCCCAAACATAGTAATAATATTTCACACAAATCATGACATAGTTAAACACGATAGCAAATAACAAAGCAATATAAACTGAATGAATAGGATTATGACGCCTCTTTATTGAGTTTATAATATTGGATGACATAGTTGTGATAACATCTGATTGGTACAGAACTGGATCATTAAATTTAATGTTGTCTGTAAAATAATTTTCCAAAAATTTACGATAAAAATATTGCTCACTCATCCAGCGCTACAAAAATATTATTCTTTTAAAATTAAATTTTAAATTCAGTGGATGAATATGAAAACATACTTTTGATTAAGCTTGTTCCAATACACTTTACTTGCAATCTTAGCTAAGCTCTAACCAACTGCAAGGATTATCTCTAAACCATGTTCGAATGATCCACTTTCCAGAACCACTCTCGAGCCTACCACTTGCAAAAAAGTTCGATGAGATAGGAAATCATTTCCCTTCGCCGAACCACATCCTACCACATTTGAAGCCGTGTACATTTGCATCCATTTCCATGATGTAAGATTTAAGCCTGAAGCCTCCCCGCTCTAGAGCTCGTTCATATGCAAAACAGCATGTTTCTAATCCCAATCGCGAGTCTCGCGATTGCCTTCAAATCCAATCTCCGCACACACTCGAATAGATTTTGCCGCACAAATCGCAGACAGCCCCGACCCGATAGCTATTCGTTCCTTTCCACTTTGCGATTTGCCCTAAACACGGGAGGTACCGATCCAGGCAGCTAATTGAGCAGCTCCTGCCTCACAGAGCTGTTCGAACGGGGCACAAGGCAAAAAAAGAGGGAAACACAACGAACAACAACAAAACCTACATCGCTCAAGCTCAAAGCTCAGCTCCCGTTCTGCAGCACGTGCACTATGAATCACCGAGCTCCGGGCTCCCATTGGAATGTATCGATCGATGCATGCGATACGGACTGGGAACCTTTTGGGGGAGAATCACAGCAAATGCACAAATCTAACTACCCCGATCTACCCCTCGGTCGACTGCGGAAAAGGGGAGCTGCTACTCGCCCACTTGGCCGAGTGCCGATGCCAACCCTTGACCGAACGGGACAAGACTTTCCAATCTCCCGCACCCGTACGCCTAACCCCGGGCGGGTTGGATTGGGAAAATTTATGGTTTTACCGATTTATAGATTTCATTCAATGTGCTCCACATCTCTCTCTCCCACGAGAGGCCGGTCGCTTGAGGTTGTCAGTTTCCGTCGGTGGACGCAATGCTCTACATCTATAGCCTTTTTTTTCGTTCCCACCATCAACGGCCCCAATGATGTTCTACCGATCAAGCTGTTGGTCGTATCAGTTGCATTTCAAAGTCTGTGGCCTTTAATGGGTCTTTCGAGTTCGCATTCTTCAGATTTCGAAATCCCTTCAGATCAATAGATCTTGAGCTAAACGTCAAATCCAACGCATAAATTGTCCATCGAGGTTTGTAATGTGGTTTAAATCTATTTTTGTGATTTACTATTTCCAATTCAAATTCTTTTTTCCATTTTAATAATATTTCCATAACACTCGTACAATGTCATATGGTGACTCAACTTTTCAACAATCCTTCTGTGTCTTCTGATCAGGCATGAGAGCGTCATGAGAACAACACCGAACGACCCGCCGTATGAAAGGTTAATTTATTCTTCAATAAATTTCCTTCCCAATCAATGCGTCCATGCGTAATAGAATTATTAAACGATCGACAAAAATTAGCAATTTTATTTTATGGACCCCTTTGGCCCCCTAAGGACCCCTAAAAAGACCCCCCCCCCCCCCCCAAATGGCAGTGACAGTTTGTCTGCTTTCGTACAAACTATTTCTTTATTAAATTATCATTACATTTTCACCCCATTCGACCATAAAAAACAACATTTAAATGCATCTCTTTTTGGCATCTTTCGCTTGGGGAAAGATAATTTACAGCGTAGAGTGCAAAAATTAATTTCGCTTTCCAGTCATCCCAGGCTACACTTGCAAGTTGTTGAGCTACATCTTACGAACAGGAAAAAAGCATAATCAAATGGTTCCTGCTTCTTTGCTTTTTAGTCACATTTTTTTTAAGACGCTAAACAAGTTTTGTGTCGATCGTTAACCGGCAATCGTTCGGCGGCAGCAAAGTACCACACATTCTAAGCGACTTCTCAGCTGCAAGTGTTAAAACCCCCCTGCGCCGAAGCAAAGGAACCTCGGTCACTTAATTAGGTGTGTGTGTGCGAGTGAGTGGATGTATGCAAAATAATAAACATCGCTACATAATGAGTGTATTATTGCACAGTTTTATGAGCCGCTGCCTTTCTAGCTGCTGGCTCCCGTGCTGGTGCTGGAACACGAAGAGAAGGGGACGCCATTTTTCAATGTTGACCTGCTGGAAAATTGGTCCCGCCAGCGGGTTGTCCACTCGAGATGGTACTTTGCCGAAGCGCTAAAGCGCCCCGCAAGCTTTATATGCTATCGAGCAGATCGCTCGACACACTTGTACGGCACACGATCCACTCTCCAGATCGAACACTAACGGCCACCGTAATCCGCCTGTGCATCCTTTACAGACGCTGTTGCGATTATGTTCTTTTTTGTCGGATTTGTAGCCATGTAGAATGTAGATTTTTCTATCTATTAGTGCTGCGCAACCATCGCCGTCACCGAGCGCAAGTGTTGGGCTAAACAATTATGAATTCGTTTCTGTTGCATTTCTCGCTCGGAGGCTCCCGAAGAAGATGAAGGGTTTGAATTACCGGAAGCCGTAAGCAACAGTGGGCACAGAATCAAACAGCAATAAAACTCATCGCTAAGATTCGAACCCGGTAAGAAGCTGCGCAGTAGCGCGCTGAGAAGAGCGCCTGCTGATCGGGAAACATTTGCCACGAGATCGTAAGATACGAAGCGTGAAACGAAATCCCCAAACACCCCGGGAGTGAACGCTTTGGTTTCACTGCTAACCACACATTACACAGCCAGCAAATAATAATCGGCGTGGCGCGTGCTCTACCATCACGATCGCGTAGTGCCCGGGCTGATCTAGCTCGGATCGTTCGACCCCAAACCCCCTGAAGCTTCGCATTTTACACGCGCAAAAACCATCTCCCACCCGGGCTGAGCCTCCCTTGCCAATGATAAAACGGTAGCTAATTTATCGAGATTGATTTTACACGGTCACTATGGGAGGGAGGGGAAGCGAATTTGCTGCCGTAATAGTGGCGATCGATCGCGCGAGGGGTTCCGATTTGCCGAATCGATGAGTGTTGCTACCGATGCTACACACCTCTACGGAGTGCTTCGCCCGCCGGAGGGGCAATGCGGGGAGGATTTGCGATCGGAACAGAAGATTTGTGATATTAGCAGGCATTAGTTTCTTCGCTCGATCGTGTATTTACATGCATTGCCCTAGCAGCAGCACCACCACATCCACCACCAGCACACTGTTTGCATAGAGCGTGCGTGAAGGAAATGATTGCGTTTAGCTACGGGGCATCATCATAATCAGGCACGGGCGTGTAGTGTGGTTGAGGCCCAAATAACCTTCCCTCCTGTGGAACGTGCACGTTTTTCTCTCTCTCTCTATCCGGTTCGCTTTATCGCTGACGGGCTACAATTGGGCCCAATTTTCAGGCCTAACCGAACGATTAATTTAATTATGTTGTTTTGCCCGCGCAAAAAGGGTGCCAGCCAGCCGGCCAGCCAGCCAGCCTACTTGCCAGCGTGTAAAACGAATCTGGTGTGATTTACCCGCACAGCATCCGAGCAGCGCCGGGCTGCCTGCTGGCGAACAGTTAATGTTTCTCGCCTGCAATTATGCTTTATCAATATTATTAAACATTTATAGCTATCGGACGGGGGAGCATTCTGTGGCGGTTTTAAAGGTTGAGTTTGCAAGGCCCACGCCCAGCTGTGAACTGTTGCGATGTTTTTTTAGCGCGGTGGAGTTTTAGGGTGCGATGGAAAATGTTTATACTGTTAAAATGTTGTAGTTTTTTTTGTTTCGCATGAAATAGCCTTTAACAATATATGTTACTGTTTCATACAAAGCAATTAACTTCAATCATTACATGGATGCAAGTTATGGATTCATTTTTCACCTAAAATGTCAAATGTTTTTAAATTTATAAAAGAAAATACCTTAAATAGTGCTTGTATAACAACAGCCGTACTTGTTATAACAACATATTAAGGGTACCAATACATGTCACCATATATTTACTTATTCAGGCAACTATCTCTTATATATGTGTCAGTTGGTGGCTTTCTTTTCCACTATTAGTCATTTTGCTATAGTGGATACAAAATTACTTTTGTAGGCTTCAAACAAGGCATTTTTTTAATAAATTTAATTTTTTTTTGCGGGTAGTTTTACTTCATTGTTGAAGAAAACGTCGGCGGAAAGCAGTCATATTTAACTGAAACTTTGATTTAGAATGCGAAAAACGTTCTAGGGCACCACGAATATTTTGAGGATCAATAACTAGCGCCTGTCGCCCAAACACCTGTCACTTAATAGACAACCTTCGAAGGAAGCCAACTGCATAGACGCAGCAATAGGCTTGAAGAACCATCCATCGCTACATTTGACAAAACATACGAGAAACTAAACTATGTACATACACGAAGATCACTGTAGCAACAACATCACTATCACCAAGCAAATACTAATAATTATAATTATGATAATACAACCGAGAATGCCCCGTATAAGGCAAAACAACAAGGGGGAATAGAAATAGATGATAAGGATATAAATCATTAGCACAAGAAGTGCTAACAACACGGCTAGTAAAAAGCCGACGTACTCAAAAATAAACATGTTCCTCTTGCAACAATGTACCAAATACGCCATATCCCATTGCTTAAAATTCATGAGAAACATCAGAACGGAAGGAAGATTAGAGGGTCCCTTTATGAACTGAAGCCGAGATTGCCCTCTTATTCTCTCCGCTGTCGTATGTTGGGCTTGATGGAAATCAAATCCCGGCATTCACACGCGCAGTCTTACTTCATTGCCAGCCTCCTGACTTCCAATATCGATGCTCCTTCGCTCCTCAGCTCCATTCCTATTTACGTCCCTTCTCGTCGTCTCCGCGACAGACCTCCCATTTTTATCCCCTCCCGCCGTTCTGGTTTTGGTGAGAGAGATCCATTTTTGAGAGCTTGCGCAGCATTTAATCAAGCTCATGCGACTACCATGTTCCCTTGTCCAGTTTTCGCTCTCGTCTTTCTGAGTCCTTGTCTTTATCATCAATCTCCCATCCTTAACACTTCCTTCTCCCTTAGTTTGTAAGATATATTATTGTGAAACCCTAGGCGGCTGACAATATGAAATTAATAATAATAATAATAATAATAATAATAATAATAATAATAATAATAATAATAATAATAATAATAATAGTAATAATAATAATAATAATAATAATAATACGACGAACCTCGTCTGTGTACCAGTAAGCAACTGCTCCTACGGTACTAAGTACTAAGAAACTTTGATATGGGAAATTCTACCTCAACCAATACTCAACCAAGCTGATACAGGTTATCGATGCAATATGATTAAATTGGGCAACACTTTGCCAATAAACTGCTAAGATAGGACCATGACCCTTTTTACAACTCTATTTGCCTTCTGAATTCTTGGAGTGTCATCTTATACAACATAAGGCCTCTTTGCCTCGCCACTTCCACTAAAAGAAGTCTCTGACAAAATTTATATGATTGCCTGGACGTTCAATCGCCAATTCAGACCAGTTACCGCATCCATAAGCTCTCATCTTACGTCGCCTAAACGATGATCTTCTCCAACCGTCTTCAAAGTCAACCGTGGTCAGCGCACGTTAGATCGCATTACTACTATATAGTCAAACATTTCTTTAGCAATGGACAGCAACCAAGCAACAGTATGTATATTACTCGATACAGATCCTAATTTCACCTCATAATAGGGGTAAATGTGGTAAATGTGGTGGTAAATGTTTAGCACCGTGTATAAGTTACCTATTTTTCCTAAAAAATATACATAAACTTCAAAGTTTGGCTCAAGTTTGTATCGGTTATGATACTTATCAGTTTGCATCGGTTATGATCGGCTCGATTAACCCAAAATAACATGAATTTCTTAACTATACAATAATAGTTTACGATTGTCATATTTATACATTTGATTTTTAACAGATAAGCTTTATGATTGCGAATCGATCTCTTGCATCGCTTCCCGAACGAGTACATCTTAGCATCATTTTCTTGAACTTGAACATGTTTTGGGTAGTTACTGATGCTACTTGAAGTTACCGACGTGAGCTCTGTTGAACTAATGGCTCTTTAAAAGCACAAAATTTGACGCTAATAAACTAACATTTTTAATAACGTTATAAAACAATTCAAATCCAAACCTTCGACTTGCCATCAAACCCACTTACTCACCGCACACTTACCCGTTCACCCATTCCAGCACCGTTTGGCGTCAAATCGAAAAAGCTCACCCAATCGAGCACCGATGATTGGGATGTCGTAACACACCATCACACACACACACGCACAAGCGAGTCGTGAGCCAGCAGGAACGTCGATTTGAAATTCAAAATTTTTGCAGCCCACCTAAACGTACGACCAACGCAGACGACAACGGCGACGACGGCATCTCTTGAGCAATTGATTTGTGTGACTTCCCAGGTCCCATGAATGAGGGGGAAAGGGACTTTGCCGCCTGATCGTACATCCCACAGGGAACGTACAACACATCGAAAACCACTCGCAGCGCAACACTTTCACCCGACCCCGTAGCGGGCTGGAGCCCTTTCGAGCCCTGTCGAGTGGTGTGGCTTTGACACACACGTTTGACGCTGTCTTGAAGGGGAGAGATACTGCTTGGCTGCTACGAGTGGCAGTTGGGGCGCGATGTGTAGTGAGCTGCTGCCCTATCATCATTGACGCGTTTTTCCCTTTTAAAGACGCAGTCGGTAACGATGCTTTGACAGGTTGATGGGGCATGATGGGATGAGCATGAGCACGGGACGAACGTTATGGGACATCGCGTGCTCGCGCACCGTACCAGCACGTGCCTGCCTGGGACAAAACAACCGCCGTGCAATGGCGAAAGGGGCCAGCTCGAACGTACCAACCGATCGAACCAACAGATTCGGTAGGTGGCAGGTAATCAACCTTCCCGGGGCAAGCTAATCAACAGCCTCTGGAAACACGTCTCGAGAAGGCAGAACAGGGCTCGATGCAAATGCTGTTGCTGTTGGTTTCTCCAACGCCAGCCCACACTCTATTCGCACCCGTCGTCGTCGAGCCGTTGAGCTACACACAACAAACGCGTAATCACCATTTCTATGCAAAACATGAGGTGCAGTCGATTGCAGCAATCGTATCCACTTGCGCGCACACACACACACGTGCGCGCGGGCCAGTTGGACCTCCGTTGGACGATAATTTATTTCCTCCTGCACTCCTGCGGCACTGACGAGACTGGTAGAGACCCTACTGCCTGGCGCCACTGATGAGTTAGCCCACTTCTCCCCAACTGCCAGCGATTGCAGTGCGCACCGAATCCGAAGGTGGCGTGAGGCCATGCTGTTGCACAAGTTGCACCGCAAAAACCAATGATTTGGGGCAATATCAAGTCTCGCGCACCTTCCTACTCATCCGGGATCCTGGGTGATCATCCCGGCAACGACCCACGACGGAATCTTCCGGCGAAGTTTGGATGCTCCGTGCGTGTGCCGCAAATCGAACGCAAATAATTCGCACACGGAGAGGGAGAGGCCAATGGGCCCAATTCCTATTCGTCTTAAATCATCCGCCGGGCCGCCCCAGTCACTGTTCAGCATAAAAGACACATAAAAATTCAAATCAACTTCATGGAACGCTGTAAATGTCCCGCGCCAGCTTTCCTGGGTGCGACAACTGTCGGCGGGACTGTTTTTGCCATCCAGAAGGCTCCACGATGATCCTCTAGATGACTTTGGGAGATGATCTACACAGGCAAGTTTGTTAGGAATTCTTAATTTTACGAAAAGTGTACAGAAAAGTCATTGGAATAGACTCAACAGAAGATTGAGTCCAATTCCACGAACATTGGAAATATCCAAATTTTACTGATAGGGTCTGTTGGCGAAACGGTTTTTCTTCCAGAAGACTCTACAATGATCCTCTAGATAACGTTTAACGATGATCTTTGCAGAAAAATTCCCTCTACATGATGTTCAGAGATGATCTTCGCAGACAAATTGGTTCAGAATTTTTAATTTTACTGAATATGTAAGGAACGTTATGTAATCTTCAATCTTTAAAACATCTAATAATTTCCCAGAGCGTAGCAAATATTCCGCACCAGTATTCGTGGGTGCGACAACTGGCGGCGGGACTGATTTTGTCATCCAGAAGAATTTACGATGGTCCTCTAGTTGTCTTAAAGAGATGATCTTTACAGGCAATTTGAATCAAAGCTGCTAAATTTGCAGAATATACATATATAGAAAACTTACTATAAAAGACACAAACAAGCGTGTTAAACAGACGAACTCTACGAACGCTGTAGTTGTCGCGCAGCAGCTTTCCTGTGTGCAAAAACTGTCTTAGAAACGGATTGCCATGCAGAAGGCTCCAGGATGATCCTCAGTGTGACTTGCATAGGTGATCTTCACAGACAAGTTTGTTCTGAATTTTGATTTTATAGAATGACATACAGAAAACTTACTACAAAAGTCTCGAAAGCAGCTTATTTTGATGAATATGATCAGTCATAAGATCTACTGAGAGAATGCATTTCACAGCATTACAGTTTCCGCCATGCGGAAGATTCCGCGCTAGTCCTCAGGTTGACTTGAAGAGATGATATTCCGATATGCTTTACAATTGTCTACAATATTTTCACAATTCACAGTTATAAATTATGCCTACAGGAAGAGATAAAACATGTTAAATACATAGTTAACTGGATATGATCAAACAAAGGATCGAATTGTGATTTTCAACCTAGAATAGAACAGTAACCGAGCAATTACGCGTCTATTCGGGAGCATTATAGAAGGGAAGGGAAGATGTTCATCGGATATTGTAGGAAGACCTTTTTCAAACGCAAACGTCCAACCGTTGTTCATTTGTAATTACGTGTGTTTCCTTTATTACGGATGCGGGAAGTGGCACCAGAGTCAGAGAGTTTCTTTTGTTTTTTTTTTGCGCGAGTGCAAACATAACGCGAAGTTGTGTTTCATATGTTTTTATGAACTCTTTGTGTGTATGTTTAAATGTAATATTTGCGCGCTCTACACAACACGTTTCGGTACACTCTATCAATTTGCAAAGATATTAATGAATGCGCTTATATGTGTCTGTGTTCCAACTATTTCGAGTCGTTACATTACTCTTCATTGCTTGCATCATACCTTATTACTGGTTGCCTATATATGATATGGTACTATATTATTGACGGTTAACCGATAATGGGTTTGCTTGTTTGCTTTATCAGAAAGTCAGAGTTTGCTAAAATCAGAACAAGAGTTTATTTACTATTTGATTCGCAGAACTGTCCGCTTATTAGACAGTAAACGACACCATTCCTTTTGAAGGAGAAAAATACTACTGCGGTTACGTAGAAAACGAAACAGAAACGTTTCATAGTAAAGGTCTTGTAGAAGCTTTACCGCAAACAAAATACACACTTTGGCAAGGTTTGTTTCTAAGCGTGAAGATCAAACAAAACAAGCTAAGACACGATAGTTAATCATTTCTTACCTCCCCTAATTCGACAGTAGCTATATGTTCATGTTCCAATGTGTGTGTGTGTGTGTCTCTCTCTCTCTCTCTCTCTCTGTGTATACACTAGATTTGTGCTTTTAGAAAAATTTTTGCAAACCAAAACCATCTGTCTACCCTTTTCGCTCGATATGATACTCTCCTCGTGATGGATTGATTTGTTTTCGAGTAATTCACCAATCTTCTGAGTCCGTTGTATTTTTTACTGTGTTTACTAATCGTTTGTTTTACTTCGGTTTTTGTTTTGTTTGCATAATTGCTTTACGTACGCTTCATGCTAGCTTTTTTTCTATTTAGATGTTTTGCTTTAACTTTAGCTACAAATTTGTACACGGTTTATGTTTGCATTGTTTTGCTTCTTTTTGCAAAGTGGTTGCAACAGTAGTTGGATAAGTTCGACAGGGGCGTGTGTTAATGCAGAGAAATATATATAGAGAGAGAGTCTAAAGTGATGTGCTCGATATGCATTGATACCGTGTCGACATGCCTCGGCTACGTGGCGAGACTTTTCACTAACTATCGAAATTTGTGGAGCTTTCGACTTTAGGTTTATAAACGGGATTAGTATGAACAACTGTCCTCTCATACGTTAGGTGTAAACGTGCGAAAGGTTAGAGACTCTTTAAACACTAAACGCGGATCAGAGGAACGTTACCGGATTGTTGGTTTGTTGGTTGGTTGGTTAGCTATTTCGACCATGAGCCTTTGAAAATCAAAAGAAATTGCCCTATTCTATCGTTCCACTGTTTGCCCATTTCAACTATGTTTACCACATATGCAGCTTAAGCTACAGCTTTCTGACCATCTGAACCACGGGGCCGCTTCTGTGCCAGTTTTGCCTATCCTTCCTTTTTTTTATTGTCGAGAGTGTTTTTTTCTATATATGTTTTACGCTTCCTTCCTCGCTCTGTTCGCTTGTCCGCTTCATTACAAAACAGTTTCCCTCTAACAGCCAGTGAAGATATTGTGTTGCAAGACTACTAGCTTATCACTACCATTTATCGCGATGCGTTCGTGCGGATTACTTCCCGGTTTACTATACCCAACGCTACCCCAGCCTGTTCACACATTCACTACACACGGTTAATAAACGATCACTACGTGTGCCGGGAGCTGCACTACACTAGCCTATCCTACGCTACACTTCCGTGCACTTCCGAAATCTCGCAGTCAAACTGGAAGAGAAGAGTTCAAGTGATTACAGTGCCATTTTACGCTGGAATGGATCAATGTGTGTTGTCTTTTTGGGGACTGAAACGTTAACACTTGTTGTTTTTTTTTTTCTTTACAAAACGGCTATCCCGCTACACTTTACTCCGCTAGTAGAAGGTGCAATTGAAATCGAAATCGATGATCCCATCACGGCAATCCAAATCGTCCGCATTCAGAATGCAGTCTTGTACGGTAAGCGATCGTATAAAATGAGTCTTTCTAAATGGGGCCGCACTAACACGGAATCGGTACCGTAACAGTTAGAAATAGGGGTTTAGTGATTAGTTTGTCTTTTTTTTTTGCCCTTCCTAATTTTCGTGGTCTTTCGCACCTGATAAGCTACGTGTTACAAATGGGAGCTGGCATTGGTTTAAAGATGATTGCAGTATAAAACTGTTATGTTACGTGTTGTTGCTTCTCTTATCGTCTGCTCGTGAGCCTGTCTTCATGTAACGCATTCTAGAAAATATAAATAACACCTAGTTTCGATGACCTAATATTGAGCTTTCCTGTTCGAGCCATTCTTTTAAAGCATTCCACACAATATTTATAAATAAAATTAATTGCTAACCTAAACAGTAGCTAAACTAAGCTTATACTCAAACATTTTTGAAATACTCATTTCAAAAAAAAAACAGATACAACTTTTATCGAAACGATACGATGCACCCATAAAGAAATTAAAGCAAAGTACATAAGTTAACCCTTTTTTCAGGCAAAACAGGCAACAAATCTCTTATACACAAACACACTACCATCGTAAAGCTTGTGAATAAATGTGCGCACCGATCGCTCTTTCGAACCGTCCCGATCGTTTCTTACTTATACTGTTATTTACTGTGTTTCCAGTGTAAGCTCTCTAAATACATTTGATTGGTATGTTGCTGTGACATGTAGTGCTGGCACCAGCCCTCTCATCTATAAACTAGCCATCCACGTGCGCTGTGCCGTCACAGGATCGGTGATGCAAAAGTGTGATCCCTCAGCGTGCAATTGATCCAGAGGATCCACAACTGCGCTTTAACTGTGATGATGTGGAAGATTGGGAACGAAGCCGGTGCGCTATTGTCACACACACACGCAAACAAGAAGGGCAACAATTGCTAATGCTGCAGTACCTATATTTAACCTATTTTTTATACGTATATCAACAAAGGTACAGCCCTCTTTCTAGTGAGGGCAGCAGGCAACAAAACAATGGCAAGGAGTAGGTTTTTCGCTTTCGAAGACAGACGAGCTATCTCGTCCCTAGTTTCCTATCAGGGTTAACAGGGTTTCCACTTTACGGCTAGGATGATATTTGGATTTGGAATTCCATTCATGTTACAACCTTCTTTACAAATTTTATAATTTTCGCTCTCGCTACTCAAAACCCTACTACACATACTCCCCCACATGTGTTTTTTTTTATGATAAGAGTGTGGTATAATACTACTACTGCTACTGATTATTACTGTAAGTGAGCGCGTGAGCATATTAGTAGATTACAGATTACAGTACAAAAAGGGGGTTGAAAGCATCTACCAATTGTGTTTGTGTTTTTTTTTTCTTCTTCTATGAATATACAAAACCAGAGCGCATCCGGGACATGTGCGGATATGCGCGTTCCCTGTGCTCGGCATCTCCGAACGCTACGCGTTCCACCGGGAAGGGCAGGCTTCTTACTCTCTCTCTCTCTCGCTCATATGTACAATTCCCGCTACATTCTCTAAAAGGTACCATATTATCATATCACGAAAGCCTTCGCAGAATATTACCACCGGTGCGGGGTGGTGCACCATTCCCTTATCTCTTTCTCTCTCCCTCTCTCCACGGGCTTGCAGGGCTGTGTCTGTTTTGTGGATTTTTTACTCTTCCATACTCAATTTATGGTTTGCCCTCGCTCCCAGCAAGATCGATACGGTTGGCGCCGCCACCCCGCCCGCTGTAGTGTACAGATGTAATGAGATAATTTGTGTGTGTGTGTGTCCGTGGTGTAAGGCATTTAAAATGGAAGTGGAGAAGATTTTGCAGGTCTACCGTTGGCTCCGGCGGCCGCCGGCCTAGTTGTGGGGTGCACGCTTGCCTACCATGTAGTTTTTCCACCGTTCCGCCGTTTGCGAGATCAGCGGGTCCGGATCGATCGTGGCCAGCAGGAGCAGCTGATTGACGTGCGTTGCATGGTAGTCCCAGCGGGCTAGATTCGGTGCAATGCCTGCACACAGAGAGAGAGAGATAAAGCAAAAGTTAATCACAAAAATCCCATTCCCAAAACATCGAACTTTGCTTACCAAGGGTAAAG
Source organism: Anopheles quadriannulatus (assembly GCA_000349065.1). Taxonomy (NCBI): domain Eukaryota; kingdom Metazoa; phylum Arthropoda; class Insecta; order Diptera; family Culicidae; genus Anopheles; species Anopheles quadriannulatus. The sequence continues at coordinate 4,623,178 of KB666509.1, read as the reverse complement.
TGTCGCAAGTCGTAGCTCGTCCCCGAACCGGTATCGTACAGTAGCAGCATCTTCTTCAGGCTGGCCATACCCTGCTCGAACAGTACCGCCGCCTCGTTCGATTGGTTCGCCGGTGCGGTCGAGTTCAGATCGTACAGCCCGAGCAGCGAGTAGATGAACCCGTTCAGCACGAACGAGTGCGGCGTCGTCGGGTACTCCTCGTACCACGCGTACTTCCCCAGGAAGGTCGCCAGCACGCCGCCCTGGTACGACGGTATCCGGAACAGCTTCAGCCCATCCAGTGCCGCCCGCAGGTACCGCTTATCGCCCTTCGAATGGTAGTACGCCCGCGCCAGCAGCGATATCGCATGACCCTGGGCCATCGCCGAGTACCACCCCCGGGCCAGCTCGCCAAACCCAGAGCCCAGCTTCCGCCGCACCGGGATCGGCCACCCGCCCGTGCTCGGGTCCTGGTGCCGAATCAACCACTCTGCCGCGTCATAAAAATGGCTAATATGCTCACTCGTCGACAGCGTCAAATTGTCAATGCTCCCATTGCCCAGCAGCGATATCTCCACCACCTTCAGCTCCGTCCGCCGCATCTTCCGCCGCTTGTCCGTGCTCGCGTACTGCGGCAGCCCCTTCTGCAGGTCCACGAACAGATCGCGCGTCAAATGCTTCCACCCGCCGGTACAGTTCAGCCCGATGCCGTAGTAAATGTTCTCGTCCTGCACCCCGATCAGCAGATCCGCCAGTATGTAGTACACGTGGTACAGCTTCTGCGTTTCCCGGTTCTGCAGCGTGACGCACAGCGTCGAGTTTGGCTTCAGCAGCACGTCCACGCTCAGCACCAGATCGAGCACGTGGTCCATCGGCAGCACGACCGCCGTATCGAACGATTTGCCGGTGGAAAAGCTCAGCACTGCACCGGCTCCCGCCCGCGCCCGATCGATCGTCCGGTTCATCGAGCTGCCCTTCGGCACAATCCACGTCGCCGTCTCCCGCTCGCCGTCCTCCACCGTCTTGCGGCGCGGTTCCGGCTCGGTCAGGTTTTTGCTATAATGCGACAGCCCGAACTGTGCGATCTGGGTCGCGTAAAAGTAGCCCTGGCTTTCCCACTGCGTCGAGATCGGCACGCCGTCGATCGCACTGATGCACTTGACGCGGTCGCGCATCTCCACGTTGTAGTTTTCGAAGTACATAAAGATGCCGCGCGGATCGTACGCACCCTTCGGGTAGTTGACCTTCCCGTAGCTGTGCGTCCAGTCGAACCGCCGGCTGCCGTCCACCACGTTCAGCGACCCGTACACGTCGAAGTACTTCTGCAGAAAGGAAAAGGGCAGGTACACCTCGTCGCCCTCCTTCCGGCAGCCGATCGCGTACTCCTGGTTGATGATGCAGTCGATTTCCTCCGTCTGCTCGAACGGACTGTCTGCTGGGAATGGTGTGTTAGGTTAGTAAAAGGGGGCGGTGGGAAGTGATTGCAAATATAACGCAAGGAGGAGCTTACCACTGTCGCCATGATGCTGGGGCCACTTTGGCACAAAGCCATGCCCGACGCCACAGTTGGCCCACAGCGCGAACGTGATCAGTGCAACCGTCACGCACAGGCTTATCAGCAGGAACTTTAAATTCAGCCGCATAATTACGAGGAAAAATCGAGCCTGCAAAAGGAAAGGAAAAGAGAGATAGAGAGAGAGAGCTTGTTATTGTGATTGTAGTTTGGGACGAGCATATAATACTTTTCAAATGATTGATGTTTCCACCTTGCCTTCCGAACCGAACGCAGTATTGGGTCAGCCGGCAAGCAAAGGCACATCGCTTCATCATTTCCGTTCTAAGAAGTTCGTTCGGCACGCACCCCATCAGGTCAAAGCGAAACTTTTGGGTAAGATTGATACGACAATCCTCACAGAAAGGTGGAAGAAACACCCCCCACCAATGCGTCACAATCTCGATTGGGTCTGTTTATCATATTGCTTGCAACCATCAATAACTTTCTTCCACCCTCCTTTCCCTTAGGGCCACTCTATTACCGTGCGATTTTCGCATGACACCGTCAATAATCATAAATCATGGACACGGCCACGACTCTGATCGATAACCGACCGGTATGTACGATTCGGTCCGGAAACGCAAGCAGCAGCGGGGGGGTGAGGGTTTCAGGATTTCCTGAAACGCTTTTACTTCATGGCCAAATACGGGAAAACTACCACAAATGAATTCGACACCGGTCGATGGTTCGGGTTTTGGATGGACACAATCAAAAGCCTGCCCTTTTTCCAACCCATTAACCCCCTTGTTTTGCTGCAGTAATGCAAATTAATAAATCATAAATTAAAAAAAAATAAACCATTTCACACCGTCCAACTTACCTTTTGATCGTTTGCGGATGCGCCAACACCGTTTTTTAACGCAGTCATCGATCTCGGATGGATGTTTTCGCTTCGGGCCGGTTGGGGTGGATTGGGGAGGAGTACTTCCGTATGCAAATCTCACCAGCTTTTCCTAGCCTCCTATGCAAAACAGGGCCCCAAAACAAACGGCGATGCTGGGTGGTGCAAAATAGACCTCCCTTCCGCTCTATCTCTCTCCCTCTTTCTCTAGCTCATCGTTTGTGTGTGTATTTGCGATTTGCGAGTTTTCCGCACCGTCCCGACACCTCGTTCACGTTCACGGTGTGGAGGGCAGAGACAGTTTTCATCCCATCATCAACACCGCCATCGTCATTATCATTCCCTGGTTGTTTGCTCGCTTTTCCGCAACACTTTTTCCGCGTTCCGGGTGGATTTTGTTTTTTCTTTCTTTCCTTCCGTTCACTTGCGTGGGTGGTCGAATGACGAAGGTCGCCCGAACCGACAGGGGAAACTTATTTTTGCCTCTAGCAACCACGGTCACGTCACGGCACGGTAGCGGGTGTTACTGAACGCAGTTGCCACACCGCCTTACTTTTCGCAACAAACAATTTTCCGGCCACTTTACACTTTCACCTTCCACTGCACCACCGCACGACCAGCAGGAGGTGTCATGGTGCAGATGTGACCGATGGGAGTTTGCTTCTGTAGCTCGGGATGCTGAACTTGGAGCTTGATTGTCGCGTTCACGCACGTTCCGTGCAATTTTCCCTACCAGGCCAGATCCTTGGCCAGTCGGGAGGGTAGTGGACCGAAGGTAAGCAAAATTGTACGAAAAACTGCTTCCGCCTGCGTCGTTCCGCGATGTTCGCTTTCGTTGATGTGTGCACAGGCGCGTTCGTGTATGTGTGTGTGAGTGTGTGTATGTTTTTCTTGTTGGAATCTGACAGCTGCAAAATCAAAACAAACCGTAACACGACCGTGTTTCACCTCCTGCACGACTGATGTATGGGATGGTGAAATACGCTCAACGGAGCAGTCCAGCGGTACAGTAGAGTCCTTTGTCTATGGAAAATTGAAATAACGAACGCGAAATTCTCGTTTCATGTGTAGGGTAGGTGTACCAATTGTTGTGCTATCGACAAAAAGATCAAAATTAATGAATAAATGTGGTTATTTGCGGTTTCATATCAATGTATTCATGTAATTTATCGTATTTCCTTAATTTCTAGCAACTTTCATAATTATTCGAAGCCAACTAATCAAATACAGTGGAGCGCCGTTTATCCGGGTACCTTTTATCCGGCTGTCCGTTAATCCGTGCTGTTGAGAAATTACAGTGTAATACAAAGGTGACATTGCGTTATGAGGCCGAAAATACACGGACCGGAATTTCGCGGCCGTGGAATTCCGCATATACAGTCAGAATTCAATAGTTGAACGCTTTTTAGTTCAACGCTCGATAGTTTGCTGACAGTTCAATTAAAAAACATGCGTTTGTATGGGAAACCCGGTTTTTGAAAATTTCACAACAATCTCATGACCTGCCGAGAAAAAAATCATAAATTGTTTGTATGGAAAAACGTGCCAACTAAAAAGCCGCGAAATTCCGGTCCGTGTATTTTCGGCCGTACATAGCTAGCACAAAATTTGGAACACATAGCACAACAATTGGTACATGAAAGAGGTTTTGGAAAACGACTATAACTTTTGTAAAAAGGGTCTAATTTACAAAATGTAAAAGCAATAATGTAGCGAAGATGTGTGTGTATATCCTTCACCTTTGTATGAGAATTTTGATTCGGTAGTTTTGTCACAATTCTTGTTTAAGTCCAAACGCTGTACAAACTCGTCCATAATTGGTGCACCTACCCTATGAATCAAACAAGTTCATAAATATAAGATTTGTTTTCCAATTTACTTGAAAATCGAAAAACAATGCTTACTAATTCTGTGTCTCCTTCCTTTTTCGCGACTCAAATCAACACGATGCCCATGCAGCAAAAAAGTCATTCTTTCTCGTTCTTGCATTCATCGAAAGCTGTTTCGCCAAAGCGAGACAGCATGTCTGTTTTGCTTGCTGGAAGCGTTTCGCTGCTGTCATCTCGCAACTGTCAAACTGCCAAAAAAACGCTTCCTCGTAGGCGTGCATGTGTGCGTGTGTGAGTGTGCCCATAGCTTCAGAAGCTAAAAAAAGCCAACTCAAGGAAAAGATCGGCAGACTCACCCGTGTACAGTGGACAAAAGCCCGTAAAAAGTGCTGCATTTTCCGGCTTTTCCACCACAAACGCTGTCCGTGCTTACGGATTAGCTATGTTGCTTCCCGTGTAAAGTGGAGGAGCTCGTTTCCGTCTACTTTTGGTGTTGCGAAAAAGGGAAGCAATAAAACGGTGCTGTGTGCTATGGTGAAAGCGTGCAGGAAGAGGAGCCCCGTTTAATATCGGTGACGATTTAGCTTCTTTTTTTTCTCTTCGCACGGGAACAAGAACAACCGACCGTGGTTAGATCCGCACGTTCACGGTGTTCAGTTTGGTGGCAAGTGTACGTTTTACGATAGTTTTCACGAAAGACAAACAAACAGCGCCTGCACGATGGCACCGCAGCCGCTGGAGCAGGGAGGAGCGGTGACGAGCTTCATCCCGACGGGGCAGGAGATGGCCCAGCGACAGAATCTGATCCCGTTAGGGCGTTTGATCGATTTCATCATCCAGCGAACGTACCACGAGCTGACGGTGCTGGCGGAATTGTAAGTGCCTCCCACCCATACCCACCCCGACATACGTTAACCCTCCCGATTGTTTTCGTTTGCAGGCTGCCCCGCAAAACCGACATGGATCGCAAGATTGAAATTTACAACTTTTCCGCCAGCACGCGGCAACTCTTCATCCGGCTGCTCGCCCTGGTCAAGTGGGCCAACTCCGCCTCCAAGGTGGACAAATCGGCCAAGATTATGGGCTTCCTGGACAAGCAGTCGATGCTGTTCATCGACACGGCCGATATGCTGTCGCGCGTGGCACGCGAAACGCTCGTGCACGCCCGGCTGCCGAACTTTCACATACCGGCGGCGGTGGAAATCCTAACCACAGGGAGTTACTCGCGCCTGCCGTCCGTCATACGCGATCGGATTGTGCCGCCCGACCCCATCACGCCCGCCGAGAAGCGGCAAACGTTGCAGCGCTTGAATCAGGTCATCCAGCATCGGCTGGTGACGGGCAGCTTGCTGCCGCAGTTGCGCAAATTTCGCATCGAAAACGGCCGCGTCACGTTCAAGGTGGACCACGAGTTTGAGGTGTCGCTTACGGTGATGGGCGATGCACCGACCGTACCGTGGCGGCTGCTGGACATTGATTTTCTGGTGGAAGATAAGGAAACGGGCGACGGGAAAGCGTTGGTCCATCCGTTGCAGGTGAACTACATCCATCAGCTGATCCAGGGGCGTATCGTGGACTGTACGGATGCGCTGGCGGAAGTGTACACCTGTCTGCACTACTTCTGCCAATCGCTCCAGCTGGAAGTGCTGTACACGCAAACGCTTCGTCTGATCCGCGATCGGCTCGATGATCACATCCACGTGGACGAGTACGTGGTGGGGTCGCGCCTGACCGTGTCGTACTGGCGTGAGCTCACGAACAAGGATCCCAAATCGGAACTCGGCTATCGGCTAACGATCCAAACCGATCCGAACGATGCGGCGAAGCAGCTCGCAATCCTGCACGTACCGTCGATCGGCAACAAGGAGGCGGACATTGCGGATCGTGCCGTCCGGTCGGATCTGCTGTCGATGGAGCGGCTGCTGGTGCACACGGTGTACGTGCGGTCGCTCGCGCGTCTGAACGATGTGAAAACCGAGCTGCAGCTTTTCCTGAAGGACGTGGAGTACAATATCCAGGGCACGCCGGCCATGCTGACCGTGCCGGTGCTGAACCCGTGCCTGCGTGCCGAGCACATCTACATCACGGTCGATACGCACACGGGCATGCTGCGCTGCCACGTGCCCAAGCACCTGGACTGTCCGATCATGCCCGAAATGCAGCACGCACTGAACAACGATTGGTCGAAGCTGCAGCATCTGATATCGGAGCTGCGCTACTGGATCACCCAGCGGCGGTGCGAGAAGACGCTGCAGCATCTGCCGGCCGCGACGCAGGACCGGTTGCCGCTGATCTACTCGCACACCCATCCGATCGCACGGATGGGCCCGCACAAGGTGTTCATTCAGCTGTACCGACACGCGAACGTTATTTTGGTGAGCAGTTTTGTGTGATTTTCAGTTCGTCAGTAATAATGATGGGTAAAGTTGACAACATCCGGGGTCGAATCCGATAATTTCGGAATCGACTCCGGAAGGTGGATCCGCCCAGCATTATACGGAGACGTTCGGAGTCGTCCGGAATCGTTCGGAATCGTTCAGAGTGGTTCGGAACCGATCGGAGTCGTTTGGAGTCGTCTGGAATCAGTTGGAGTCGAAGTCGTCCATAGTCGGCCGAAGTCGGCTTTCGAAGCAAAGGCTTGTATACAAAGTGTACGCGAAAAGTGAAAGACAAAACACAACGAAATGAAATTCCTGATCACAAGCACATTGCACCGGACGGCTTCTGTTGACTCCGATCGACTTTGGATGACTTCGAATGACTTCGACTCCGGGCGACTCCGGACGACTCCCAACGAATCCGGACGACACCTGACGACTCCGACTCCGGGCGACTACTGCCGACTCCGAACTAGTGTTGGGTGAATTTGATTCAGATTAATGAATCTGAATGAATCTTGGAAATGATTCAATGAATCTGAATATCGGTTGCAAAGATTCACGAATCTCAAAAGATTTATGAAACCCAAAAGATTCATATATCTCGAAAGACTCTCGAATCTCTAGGGATTTATACATCTCCAAAGATTCATAGAGCTTGAGCTTCTCATTATTATTCTTCAGGGCGTAACAACCTACGCGATCATGCCAGCCTATAAGGCTTTCGAGACTTCTTGGCAAGTACCACGCAGCCGGATAGTTTGCTTTGCTACTGGGAGACGGTCCATGCGAGGCTTGAATCTACAACGGACATATTGTCCGGTGGTGGGATCGGGTGGGATCGCGCAAATTCTGTGTTTTTTAATCTTACATCTCTTAAGACTCATGAATCCCTGGAGGTAAATGAATTTTAAAGTATTTAGCAATGTTATAGATTCATGTATCTTTGAAGATAAATTTATCTTTAGATATGAATTTATCTTTCGATATATTTCATATGAATCTTTCAAGATTCATAAATCCTTGGAAATTCGTGAATTTTTGAAGAGTCGATTCGAGATTAGGATCACTTATCACTGATGATTCATATGAATGATTCTCAACAAAAGATTCATGAAATCCAACACTACTCCGAACGATTCCGGACGACTCCAACTTCGGCAGAACTAGTGGTTCGGATTTTGTCGTAGCTGGAATCGGACTAACAATAGCCGGAGTCGGATCGAAGTCATGGGTCCGCTCGAAGCCCGAGCACATCACTAGTCTGTATTGTCTGTATTAATATACTCCTTTCTTTTTTGCAGATCGTTGAGCTGAAGGAGAAGAAAACGTGCCCAAACGAAATGACCTACACCTTCTATCTGGTGCTGGTGAAACCGTCCTCCGTCGAGGAGGGACAATCGCCCGACGTGCTTAGCGGTCAGCCACCTCAGCCGTCGGCCGCCGGTGGTGCTGCACCCGGCAGCGATGCGGCCAACGCCGCAATGCCCAAGATGTATCTGCGCGTCCTGTCCATGATAGAGTTCGACACGTTTGTAGCGACACACGGCCCGGGCACGTACATCGATGACCCGTGCCCGACCAGCACCAGCGGCACCAGCGTCAAGCGCAAGGTGTCCCCGCTGGACAACGCGCTGTCGGCGATCGGGCCACCGCTGAAGCAGCAAAAAACCATCTACCCGGCGTACTTTATCCCCGAGCTGGCCCACGTGGTGGCGATGTGCGACGAGAAGCTGCCGTTTGTCACGCTGGCGAAGGAGTTTTCGATGCGCAAGATACCGCACGGCGGTCTGCAGGTGGAAGCGAATGCGACCTCCCTCGTGCTGAAGCTGCTGACACTACCCCAGCCGAAGCCACCACAAGCGCCACCTACACCCCAGCAGCAGCAGCAGCAGCAGCAACAGCAACAACCCGGAACATCCGACGCCAAGTCGTCCGGTGCTGGCGCATCGGCAAACGAACCGAAAACCGTACACGTGCCACCGATCGACAAGCAGGTGTGGAATGCGCTGCTCAAGCGTCTGCTCTCCGTGTCCGTACGGGCACAGGTGAACAAGAGCAACCAGACGCGCCTCTGGACGATGGAGCTCGTCTTCTACGGCTCCCCGCTGCCCAGCCTGCACCACAAGGAGCAGGGCATGCGGCGGGCCGTCTACCTGCAGTACGAAATGCAACCGGTCGAGTCGGTGTCCAAGGTGGTCGACCAGCTGCTGAGCGACTGGTCCAAGATCGTGTACCTGTACACGCTCGTGCACGAGTTCCGCGAGCAGTACAACAACGAAAAGTACAACCTGCCCAGCATGGTGGCGATCAAATCGTACAGCTACACCAACCTGCTGCTCGCCTACGGCCCGAACAAGGATGTCAGCGTGAACATCTGCTGGGACACGGAGGCGAAGGAGTTCCGGCTCGTCTTCACCGGCGGCAACAGCGCGATCAACGCACACTCGATGATGCGCGACCAGCTGCAGGCCCACCTGAACCACAACTACAGCCTGGCGCAGGTCGTGCACATGCTGCACGAAACGTACCAGCCACTCAGCTCGATCGCCAAGCTGCCGATCATACCGCATCTGGCGATCCTGCAGTCGCCCAAAATCCCGGTCCTGTCCTTCTGCATCATCCCCCAGTCGCCGACGCTGCTGCGCATCTCCTTCCAGGGTGTGTACTGTCTGGAGGTGCGGTTCCGGGGCGGCGGCCTGTGCACCATCCGGGACGGTGCGTACAGCCGCTTCGACCGGAGCCACGTGGTGGAGGAATTCACACCGACGCAAGGGTTGAAGGGCTTCCTGTCGAAGTACGTGGACGAGACGGCCGTCTTTCGGCGCCGGTCCCAATCGGAGGATGATAATCCACCCTCCCCCGTGACGCTGGAAGATCCTTCCGCTGGTGCTGGGAACAATGGTGGCGGTGGAGGTGGTGGTGCCGGTGCTGGGGGTGGTGCTAATACATTCCTCAGCGGGGGAACGGGCATGAGGGGACCGCAGAGCCCGCGCGATCCGGGGCTCCGGTTTGCGGCGCCGCTTACCCCACCCACCAGCTCCAACCCGCACACCCCCGCCAGTCCACACCCGATCGGTGGTGGAGGTGGTGCGGGTGGAGCTGGTGGCCAAGGTGGCCAGGGTGGCCAGGGGGGACAGCAGCAGGGTCATATGAATAATTTCAACATGACGTCACCGCCTGCCTCGCACATGCCGCATCCGTCGCCGGGCGGCGGGCTGATGCCGTCGTCGCCGCTGAACGCCCAACCGAGCCCGATGGCGGCACACTCACCCGGCCCGAGTAGTTTGTCGTACATGCAGAGCCACACCGACGGTAGCCCGTTCGCGGCCCTCTCGCCCGCCGCCTCCAATTGGCCCGGTTCGCCTGGGATGCCGCGGCCGTCACCGCGTCCCGGCCAAAGCCCGGAACATAAAGTACAAAGTAAGCACAGGAGGGGGAAAAGAGTTGTTTCGGGGGCTTTAAATACGATTTTTTTTTTCTTTTCATAGCGTCTCATCATTACACGTCACGCGTTTTGCCAGCCCGCTCGTGGGCAGGAGCGATCCCAACCACGCTGACCTACGAAGCACTGGATACGCTTTGTCGTGCCACGCCTCACCCGCAAAAGGAAGTGCCTGGACCGGAGCTGAGCCCGCTGGAACGCTTCCTCGGGTCGGTGTTCATGCGCCGGCAGCTGCAGCGTATCATTCACCAGGAAGAAAGCGTAAGTAAACAGCATCCTAATAAACCTGGCGCTGTGTATGTGTTACTGATTGCTCCTATCCTGATCCTTCAGCTGATGGCAATTACCTCGAACGAGCCGGGCGTGGTCGTATTCAAAGCGGACTGTCTGCAGTACCAAGTCTTCCTCAACCCGAACCACATGCAATCGCTCCACCTGAAGGTGGACCAGCTGCCGATGGGGCCGATGATGGACGGCAAACCGCCGTACCAGTGGGCCGCCCAGGACCTGCAGATACTGGAGCAGTTCTTCGACCACCGGGTAGCCGCCCCGCCCTACCGGCCCGCCGTCATGACGAGCTTCACGCGCATGCTCAACCTGCCGGCCAAGGTGCTGAAGGACTTCATCCAAATCATGCGCCTCGATCTGATGCCCGAGCTGGTGCAGGGCAACAAGTGGAACGTGCAGTTCGTGCTGCGCGTCCCCCCGTCGGCCACACCGATCGTACCGGTCGGCACCACGACGATCCTGTCCCACCGGCAGAAGATACTGTTCTTCATCCAGATTACGCGCGTCCCGTACCTGCCCAACATGGAGTGGAAGGACGCGGTCACGATGCTCCTGCCGATGGTGTACGACATGAACATGAACCACACGACGCTGGCCGAGCGGCGCGAACCGATGCCACCGCAGCTGACCAGTGCGGTCAGCGCGCATTTGCGCCGCTTTTCCGAGTGCTCCGTGCTGCTGCCGGACGAGTGCTCGCTCTTTCCGGCCGTGCACGATCTGCTGCTAACGCTAACGCTGCCGAACGAACCGCCCGCACCGGGCCAGATGCAGATGCAGGTAAGGAATTTGCAATGTAGTGGAAATCAGAAATAGGAAAAAAAAAAATGCTGTAACGATGGTTGTTCATTTCCCGTAGCAGCTCGGTGGTGTGATGCAACCGGGAGGAGGTCCGGGTGTGCCGGGCGGTCCCGGTGGACCGATGGGAGGACAGATCGGTGGTCCGACGCCGCAGGTAGTGCCGCAGGTTGGCTCCAGCCCTAGCCCCATGATGCACTCGCCGATGCAACAGATGGGCGGCGGTGGACCACAGCCCGGAGCGTACGGGGGGATGGTGGGAGGACCTGGAGGAGGGCCACAATCCGGCGGACCCGTCGGCGGTGGTCCCGGTGGACCGAATTAAACAAAAGTGTGTGTGTATGTGTGTGTGTAAACAAAATCAAATTACAGATAATGCAAACAACAACAACCGCAGCGCTCTTATTTAACTAATGTATAACTTGTATTGTAAAAATATAAAACGCACCTTTGTGCAAAGGCCGTACCGACGTGCAACAACGTGTGACTAGAAATTATACACTCTTTGCCATTTGCTTGACAACCAATCCGTACGGTTTATTGAGCTTAATTATAGTTTCAGCACACAGTGGGATGTACTTCCGCTTTTTTTACATTTACGCACACAAACAAACAAAGGGTTACGCTTCCCATCTAGCGTTCCTCGTATCCTTCACGGACTGTTAAAACCGATGTGGGTTGCAACGGTTCGGTTGTTAGCCCCTATTTCTAGCCCCCCCAAAATGGTTGCCGCTTGCTGCTGCTGTCCTAATCTAATTACCCGTGGCATTACACGAGCCCGCTCTACTCTCCACGAGAGAATATCGTGTGTCCCCGTCCCACTGTGTATTGTTTTATCACCAGCAACTAATATTAGTATGTATTTTTATTGTTTTGTTTGTTTGTTTTTTTACAATGTCACCGATAAGGACGAACGTCGCCACAGCCACTGGGATATGCAATTTTTGGGAGCTTACTATCTAATCAAATATCACCCTGTAATGGAATGTCGCGCGTATATCGGGCGTGTTTCGGCTTTTTTCAAAAGGGTGAAAGAAATGGAATCAAACGCACCTAAGCTGCTGTGATAAGGAAAGATTGTGTCAAACACACGTGAAAGCTGTAAAAAGTATGCTGAGGGAACAGATGTTGAAAGGGAAGAACGATTTAAAGCACACACACACCACAAATCAAAATCTTTGGCTCACGACATTTTTGCGCGACGGTTCATCACTTTACGTTTGTTTTGAGAATGCAATAACATTTTATCAGCCCTATCCCGATGCATCCCCCCCTGTATGTAGTACCGCAACACTTTATTCCCTTTATGTTCATTTTTGTGTGAGTACCAAAGGACAACTGACCGTGTTCTTTAAAAAGTACAAAGCGCACCCTGCCCAGCCATCAGATGACTCGCCGTCCAACCTTCGGGGTTCAATCTTCGGCCGTACCACCGTCCGCCGGGGACGTTTCCTCCTCCGTCACGGCAATCGGGGCCATCGTTTGCTCCTCGTCGTTCAGCGGCGCCGTCATCAGCACGGAGTAGCGGATCTTTTTCGTCTTGAAGTACGAGTACGAATTGTCGAACAGCACGTGATCTGTGTGGATTGGGAGTGATAGGAAGGGAAGGCTTTAGAGATTAATGAATCGATAAAAATTATGAAATATAATGACGTACATGTGCATCCCGGCTGGCAGGTGATAAACCCGGACTCGTCCACCTGATGGGAGGACACTCGCTTGAGCGGCACCTCGATAACTGATTCCTCCGTCTTCTTGTTCACGCACTTCACGCCGAACTTGATGTCGTGATCGAACGTACGGAATTCCCACCTGCGTACGAAGGGAGACTGCGTGTTAATTGAATCGCAAAACAACGCCCAAGCCGAAGTTTGTTTCGCTTAAAGAGCAAATGTTTTGGCATCGCAAATATTGTCCCTGGCACACCCGATCCATACAACGACCAGCAAAAACTCACTTCAAGAAACAGCCCGCATCCTCACAGTCGAACGTCAGCTTCAGCCGGCCACCCTTCCGGATCTCCGTCTCCGTGAACGTCAGATTGTTGTTGAAGCTGTCCTCCTTCGAGGTGTACAGCTCCTTCGGCACCTTGCCGCCCCAGCAGATCTTCATCTCGCACTTCGGATTGCCGTCCGGGTCGGTCTGGGTGCCGCCGAAGTACGCCGGCAGCTGGTCCGCATCGCACCGCTCCAGGATCGCGGGCAGCCACTTGGTCCGGTCCGGCTTGTAGATGCGAATCTTGTCGATCGTGTACTCGCCCAGGAACTTCTTCACCATGTTGTACGCGAACGCGAACACCTTCGGCGTGTTGATGATGTAGCAGCACTTCAGGATCTCCGGATAGTTCGCCTCGTACATCTTGATCAGCGAGATCACCACCTCGCTCGCCGGGCGCCAGATGTACTGCTTCAGGTTGAAGTTGTCCATATCGAACACGACGATAAACTGGCGGCTGTTCGGGTTGCCGGTCTTCTTGCTCTGCTCGTACGCCTGCTGCATGTAGCCCTCGAGCGCCTGCATCGTCATGCGCACGATGTCCGCCCGGGACACGCTGTGCAGCAGGCCCCAGATGTCGAACCCGGCGAACGGTATGATGATGATCGGTGAGCCTTCCTTATCGTAGCCGGACACACCGTGCGGGCTGTAGTCGAGCAGGATCTGGGGCGTTGGCCACTTGGCGATCTCGTCCGTGTTCCAGCGCTCCCGGAACTTCATCGAATCGCGCAGCATCTTTTCCGCCGCCTCCGGGTTCCAGTTGCGTGCTAGCGTGGTAAAACGTACGAAGTTAATATGTTAAAACTCTGGTCGGATTTTCCCGATTACATGGCTACGCAACACAATTTCGGACTTGCATAATGACTTTTACTACAAGGTGTATAAAAAACCAGAATTCCTAGGTACAAGGGGACAAACAAAACATATTAAATCCAGGTCTGATACAGAACCCATATCGGCACTGAAAATTATTCCGAATCCGTATCGGTACTATCTTTGATCCTTAACCTTAACCGTATTTCCTGACATTGATCCTGAACCCTTACCAATCCTTAAATAGATCCTGATTTCATAGGTCCCTATAACTGATCTTGGACCTCAACCGACCCTGAAACTGATCCAACACCCATACCGGTCCTTGAATTGATCCTTAACACACATCGTCTCTGGAACTGTCCCCAAATCATACAGGTTCTGGAACTGATCCTTAACCCATACTATTCCTGGAAATAATTGCCAAACCACACGGATGAAGAAACTGCTACTAAACCCATACTAGTCTCTAAATCGTTCCTAGAAGCATATCGATCCTGGAACTGATTCTGAACTTATAGCGGTACTTAAACTCATCCCGAATGCATATAGTTCCTAGAACTGATCCCGAACCCGTACCGAATCTGGAATTGATGTCGAGCCCTTATAGTTCCTGAAACGGATTCCAAACCTATAGTGCACTGGAACTTATCCTGAATCCAAAAATTCCTAGATAGATCCTGGAAGTGATCCCGAACTCGTACCGAATCTGGAATTGATGTCGAGCCCTTATAATTCCTGGAACTGATTCCAAGCCTATAGTGCACAGCAACTTATCCTGAATCCAAAAAGATTTGGGAATTGACACTTAGCGTATACCGGCCATGGAACTGATACTGAACCAATACTATTCCTGTAACTGATCTCAAATCAATGACGGCCCGGAACAGATCTTGAACCTATTCCAGGTTTTGAAAATAAATAACACTTAAAATGGGGTTTGAACTGTTGCTGAAACCACACGGCTCCTAGAATTCATATTATATCTAAACTGATCGCCACCTGTCCTGATACCTGTCAAAGGAATAATTTCGAACTTATACCATTTTTGAAAACTAGCCCTGAACCCAATACCGCTGCTGGAATTAATCCCAAACTTATCTCGCTACTGAAACTGCTCCCTTTATCATTCAGGCATACAAACTGTATCTGGATCTGTGTCAGTCATGAAACGGATCGCAAACCGATTCAGGAACCGATACAGTACCTACTCCACTCAAGTAAATGATTCCACCACCATACTGCTAAATGGACCATTCATGGCAGAAGTATTTTGATATCTTGTAAAGTGATACAAGGCTCTCTAAGCTTTCAGGTTCTCCTTGGAATAACAACTATTTCACCTATTATTGCTTAGCTTTTCATTACAAAGTGATGTCGCTTTTTAAATGAAAAGGAAATCAGCTTCTGCATCCGGTTTCTAATGAGTTCACAATTGGATCAGTAAAAAGCAGTGCGTTTTACTGAACTTTTCATTCTGACCGCAATTCCACGCGCCCTCCAAACGGCCTTCCAAGATCCCCAGCCTAACGCCGACCATTCATCAGCCAATTCGCTCAAGACAATTTGTATACGCAAAACAAAACAGAAAGCGGCCCTCGCGGTGGAGGAAAGATGGAATGTGGCGAGGAAAAATGCCAATTATAGTTCTAAGGTCAGTCCACACGTGCCCTCGCGTGCAAATTTCCTCCCCACTCGGGGGTGGACCCATCATCGGTAGTAGATGTGACAGCACTACAAAAAAGCCGCTCCATCCACCCGCACGCGTGTAGGACGCATTGCTTCCAACGGCCTAAGACGTGGATAGAGTCATTTCAGAAATATTTACTTCTTCACGCAAACCGTCTAATTACTGCGAACCGGTTCACCGGCAAGTGTGGCGACCTAATGCGAGCTAAGGCGCCTCCGATTGCCGCATCGCCAGCCTAGACCCGAGACCTCGTGATTGTGTGTATCGCTTACCTCGTAGCCAACGCACCAGATAGTAATCATCGTGCTCCGGTTTTAGTATGTCAACCACCTGCCGACGGAACTGTAATGAGAGGAGAACGGGGAGATAGCGAAAAAAAGTGCGCATTAGTAGTTGTGTAATGTGGAATCAAAGAAATCGAGCAAGAAATCGATCGACCTGCTGCACTGCGGAGTGCTGTAATCACCATAGAAGGATACCCTAGACGCGATAGAATTCTGAGAAAAGCTTGCGCAGTCCAAATTAGGGACCGAAATGTACAAACACACACATACACCTCACGATCAGGGTTGAGGACGGACGTGCTCTGCCTTTCATGTCACCCGCAATTGCAGATGTCGACAACCTTCAACTTCGCATCACTATCTGGTTCAATATCACCAGAGAGACAAGAGAGTGAGTTCGTATGGGCCGCGAACTGTCTGAACCTTGGCTTGCACGAACTCGAAACTCAAATGTCTTTTCAAGCCTTGTTTTTGTCTTGAACAATCCACTCCTCACGGACGGGTACTTTATTTTGCAAGCTTTATCCAAAAATTTCCCACCGTTCTATTACGTTAGCGTTGAGTTCCTTTCATTTTGAGCTATGCCAATAAAAAAAAACGAGTCGGAACCTTCACTTGACGCAACTTGTGACGTAAGATTGACAGCTGAAATTCGCAAGTTATTAATTAAGCGTGGTGAATGCAAATAAGCGAGACAAGTCAAAACAGATCTGCCCCTGAAGATCACCAACATCAATCCACTGTCTCCAAGGTAACCGAGGGCGATGAGCTTGAACTTAAGTGCATCGCTACAGTGTATCTTGCGTGTAGACAATCATCGGAGAGGTTAGTGTTAGTATACATGCGCCCCGCCCTACCTTAACTACGGAATGCAAAAAGTGTGTGGGAACAGATAGTGATCATTTTTTGTTTGCATGCTTGCGAATGTTTTACCGCCATAATTGCAAAGTTCTAACTCACTTCTCGAAGGTGGTGGACATTGGAGGGATGAGAAATTGCCCATGGTGTAGTAGTGTGATGGAGGCGGCTCGTACAATAGATTGATCGACGAGCCGATCAAGGTAAGGGTAATTGAATGGGAAGCGAAGATCATTTGAGTACCTTGATTAGAAAGATACCTTTCCTATTACACCGGTGTATTCTATCAGAAAGTTTAAGGAGAATGTGGGGCACAGGGGTCATCGTAAGAGCTTTTGTTCTGTATATCATTCAGTAAATTCAGCATAACACTTATGTTTTGACTGTGATTGAAGCTCTCTAAAAGCGGGGGTAAATTGTCTGTACTTGCTACTGTAATTTCGATTTTCACTAGCGCATCTGGCGGTGGCTGACCGAAGCATTTTGCCAAACA
>KB666509.1:4563782-4579472 GCA_000349065.1 Anopheles quadriannulatus | reverse complement strand
ATTTCTACAAGCGCTCTTCAGTAGCGACAAGGGTAGTTTCCGTTAATATTTTTAGCGTACAACAAAACCGGAAATACGTGACTATCCACATTGGGCAGAAATCGGCCAGGCTACAGCTCGACACTGGCTCGGACATTACGATCATAGGACGAAAGACCTGGAAACAGCTCGGCATGCCAACTCTATCTCCAGCGCAAGTGCACGCGAAAACGGCAACTGGTGCACACATTCAGCTGGATGGCGAATTTGAAGCAAATATTACGATTAACGGAAGGACTGAAACGGCGATAATAAGAGTCATTCCGTCAGATTTGCAGCTATTAGGAGCCGATGTAATCGCTATTTTTTCGCTTGCAGCCATGCCGATGAACCAATTTTGCAACAGAATAGCGAGCGATTCTGCAAAATGGGAGAAGAAATTTCCAACTGTTTTCCACGGTAAAGGTTTATGCACAAAAACCACTCAAACGCTGCCTGAGGAACATGGTCGAGGCTTCAAGAGTGGTGATTGCGTTTACGCGAAGTGGTATTCGCGCAACTCTTGGAAATGGGTTCCCGCGCAGGTTGTTCGCATGATAGGGAATGTGATATATGAGGTTAAGACGGATGACGGCCGTATGCATCGCCGTCACGTAAACCAGCTGCGGAAACGGGACACCGGCAGTTCAGAGCAGTCAACTAATCTCGCGGCTCGTACGCAATTGCCGCTAGATCTGCTCATCGAAGGGCCAAGAGATGTCGTGCCAGTTGAGGACCCTACAGTGATATCCTCACCGCTCCTACCATCATCATCCGACGTGGTCCGTGGTATGACCTCCTCACCGCAGCCACCATCTCCACGACCAGTACCTGTCCAACGAAGAAGCCTGCTGCAAATAAATAGGGGGAGATGTTATGGGCCAACCTGATGGTCCCGTAGATCGCCACCGAGGACACTGGGCGTAGATCGAAGTGTGTGTCCGATTTATCGGGAGGTCAGCGAACGCGCGCTCGGCACGATGCATGAGTGCCGATCGGGAGAAGGGAAAGATATGGCGCGCGCTTGAGAAAGGTCGTGTAACAAAGTGGTAACAAATCGTTTAAGAGCAATCAATAATAAACAAGGACTTGCCTAACACATCGTTTTAAAGGAAGTAACGCGTTAACGTTTCTTAGCGATCTTCGAAAAAGAAACGAACATATAACACTTATCACAAAACCCACATCCGGTTCGAAGGACCAAATAAAATAGCTCGCAACTAAATTACTTTCGGATCGCTCGGTTCACTTCTAAACATCTCGGTGGTTACGTTACGACTAAATTATTAAACATATTTACAATTCACTAACATATTAATCTTATATCGACAACATTTCTATAAACAAGTAACTGAAACAAATAACCTTCTTTTAGGGGTAATGGCTCATGCAATCCTTGCTTAGGGCGGCAGTCCATGAGATTGGCATGTTGTTAAGACGTCCGAGTTGACCGTGAGACCCTTCGATGCAACAAGAACAAAAATACGATAAGAAAACAACTGGACTGAGTGAGTCCGATTGAAGTACTATTAAGGTCCCAAAAGCAGTATCAGGGCATGGAATCAGGATCTGTTCCAGGACTGATATGGAATCTGACTTAGTTCAAGGACCAGTATGGGTTTGGGAACAGTTCCAGTGCCGCAAGGATTGCAGGAACTGCATGGGGCCAGGATCGGTTCCAGGACCATTATGGGTTCAGAGTAAGTTTTGGCGTGGGTTCGAGATCAATGCCAGAGCCGGTACGGTTTTTGAAGCAATTTCAGTACCGGTATAGAGTCAAGACATATGCCAGATCCGGTATGGGATCGGGATCAACTCCACGTTAAAACAGTGCTCTCCAACATTTTTAGGAACGCGGACCACTTGGCTTATAAAATACGTTTGCCGCGGCCCACATCTATTGATGCATTCATTTTATTGACGTAGTTCAACGTTTTTAATCAAAAATATGTTTTATCTTTAAGCTCTGCAATGGGATGGGATCCGAAGCCCTTCGAGGGATAATATAGGCTCTCCCATCCAACTCCTATTCCGTCACGTCCTCGTCGTGCAGAGTGGTAACATGTGCCTCCATATATCCTAGCTTGGGTACACGAGCTAGATCCAACCCCTTGGGCAGATGGTGCCATATGGCGAACCAGGAGGGCGGTGGGTATCCCGGGAAACTGGGTGCCTGAACGTCGGGGGGGCAACCCAACGCTAAACAAAACGATCACGTGGGCGCGGGGCCAGTAACCCAGTCCCATGCATGAACAGACTACGGAAAGCACCAGGAATCATCGAAACGGAACCAACGAGACCGACCCAACGCATTGCCCCCGGACAACGATCAAAATGGGCTCATGGAAGGTACGCACTCTTAGCAAAGCCGGAACCTTGAAAAAACCGACCCAGCCCGTAAAGTCTTTTTAGGCCGTCCACAATCACAGAGGAGGCGTGGTAGGCCCAAATTGAGGTGGCAAGATGGTGTGGAGGCGTCCGCCATTAAGGCCGGGATAACGGATCGGCAGTCGAAGGCGCGAGAACGCGAGCGGTTTCGAAAACTCCTCAGGCAGGTAAAGACCGGAAAGCGGTTGTAGCGCCGGATAAATAAGTAAGTATATTTAATCTTATACTAAACGTGCCTGTTAAAAATGTAATTTTGATTTTGGGCAAGAAAATTGCACGAAATATATAGTAATAGGCTTTTCTTCCGAACAATCATTTCTTCGCGAACCACTTCTGTTAACGCCACAGACTACAAGTTGGAGACCACTGAGTTAAAGGACCGGTTGGGGGTTAGGATCAGTTCCAGAGTCAGGATCATGACTTATCCTAACACGTATATGGGATTGAAAAAAGTTCCAGCACCAGAATGAGTTCTGTAAAATTCCAGGTTTGCCATGGATTCGAGATCAGTCCCAGGAACGGTGTGAATTTTGAATCATTTTCTCTTTATGGAAATAAAAAAAGCCTTGGAATTAAAAAAAAACATAGGATATTTGCCTAATCTTTAAAAAAAACCAGTTCACGCATACCCCAGAAATTATCTTCCTTAGCCCCGTAACCGGGTCAAAATGACTAATAGTTCAAAAATTCACATACTACGTTATGTAGTTTATCGGCCTACTCTCATGTTCTATTTATGCTCTTTATTCACATCACCACAGCATCCGAGTTGTTCTCAATCCACGTGAGGTACTCGGTGACGCGCGTATGGACCGACGGCCAGCTGCGTTCGCAGCCCATCGAAAATCCATACGAATGGACCGCGATCAGTATCGTTTGTCCATTTTCCGTCACCGTCACTGGACCACCCTCATCCCCCACGCAAGCTGCACCATTCTCGGTCGAGGTGCACACATTGCGCGAGCTCAGATACAGCGGGAAGCTAATCAGACAGCTAGTGTTGGTGATGACGCGCGCACGGAAGTACAGCAGACGACGAACCGGGACCACCTCGCCCGTGCTTTGACCGGTTTGGCCCCAGCCGGCTATCGTCGTTTCGTAGTTATTAAACGAATGGCCAATGTACAGACGGCTAGGCAGTTGCACAACGCGTATCCGGTCACTCAGCGGTGCCGGACGGGACAGCGTCAGAATGGCCAGATCGTTCGAGAAGAAGAACGAGCTAAAGTCCGGGTGCACCAGTACGGAGGCGACGGTGATAAATTCCTGCACCGTGGTCATATCGTGTGCACCAAGCATTACCGTGATGGTGCGGTAGCTATGGGAGAGATAAGGAAAACAATATGTGAAGAAGAGCTGCGTTTTGTATCTTGGAGGGCATCACACTTACCCATTGACACAGTTGGCCGAGGTAAGTATGTGGCGCTGCGAGATCAGGGTCCCACCGCAGAAGTACGTATTGGAGGGAAACGTCACGAGCACACCGGCCGCCCACGGTACATCGGTAGGGCCTGCCTCTATCCCGTTGTTGATGCGCCGATCAGGCCCATCCGGCACCGGACTGCCAGCAACCACTGCAATCACACACAAACCTACCAAAATGGTACGAACTACCGATGATAGCTCCATGGTGTCTCGTCTGGGTGATGTGGTCGTCGACGTCTTCCCTCGAACTAAAGCGCGCATTAGCAACAGAGCATCGCGTATTTATAACCCAATCGGGGTACTATTCTAGACGCACAATAACACAATTCGGACGTAAGCGAGAAGTAGCAGATAAGATGAGATCAGTGTGGTGCAGTTGGTCGTACGATAAGCCCACCTTTATTCCCTCTTTACGGTCGGATCAGCGCGTCGGTGTTCAGCTCGAGCCAGTTCATGTACTCGGTCAGCCGTACGTGGACGGCAGGACGGCCCCGCTCGCAGCGCGAAGCCGTAAACACGTGGATGCCGATCAGGAAGGTTTCCCCGTTCTCGGTGACGGTAACCGGTGCGCCCTGGTCACCAACGCACGGTGCCCCACCATCGGTCGCGGTGCAGATGTGCGTGCTGCGGATGTTGGTCAGCAGGAAGGACAGCTCGCAGCTGAGGTTCGTGATGACGGGGCTGCGGATGAAGCGCAGGTTCGGCATCGGCAGCGGTTCGCCCGTGTTGGTGCCGGTTTCACCCCAGCCCGAGATCGTCGTGACGTAGTTGTTGAACGAGTGGCCAATGTACATGCGGCGCGGCAGGTTGATGATTTGGATTTGATCTGCAATAACAAGCGGAAGAGTCAGTGACTGTTCCACGATTCCAAGGCCTGTCGCTTACCATTCCAGCGGGGCTGACGCGACAGGGTCAGGATCGCGATGTCATCTCGCTCCAGGAACGAGCTGTAATCCGGATGTACGCGTACGTGCGCCACCGGCACAAAATCGGACGTCGTCGCAATCGTGCTCGCACCCAGCATCGCCGTAATCGAGCTCTGACCGTTCACGCAGGAAGCAGCCGTTAGGACGTGGGTCGGCGAAATCAGCGCACCACCGCAGAAGCTTGTACCGGACGCAAGCGACACGAGCAGCCCAACTGCCCAGGGAGCATCGGTCGGACTAGCGATCTGGCCATTGTTGATGCGACGATCGGGCACCGCGTCCGCCTTGGGGTCGTAAAACCGACTCACCTGGCTCCAGTCGACGTCCTGTGCCGAGCGGATCTCGCGACTCGAAGTCGCCACCAGCAGCAGGCTGCTGGTTGCGAGCAGCACCAGTGCACAATACTTTACCATCCTGTCTGTACTAGCAGTGAACGTACAATGAGGTGTGGTTCGAAGGAAACTGTACGTTTTTTAGTCCCTACACAAAGTACGCCCCGTTAGGGAAGGGTCAAGGCAATGGAGGCTCATTAATGTGGAGGAGAAGTCATGGGGGACGTTGCAAATCGGTGTTTTTTCTCCGCTTCCAAAAGCTGCTTATCAATCGTGATTGGTCAGAAAAGGGATTTGCTGCGTGTTTTGTCGACAATATCAATACGTATCGGAAAGTTATGGGGCGTACTGGCTGACGGAGGCCTGTGCTTGACAAAAAATGGGACAGGTGTGCCTTCCAATTTCCCCCCAGCAAGGGAATGTGGATTTAGCGATAAGTTTTGCGCTGTTTGTTGTTGATGCGCTTCTTGGCAGGTCTTTCCTTTTGTTTTGAGTTTTTACTGGGTACCTATTTTTTATGTTGAAAATCATATCAGATTAGCGCATTGGAGTATTTGAAGTCATCTAAATGGCGTCTCTTTGATTTGATTAAAGCAATTTTTCAGAAAAAATGAACCATTTGAATCAATATTGCTAAGAGAAACTGTACTCAGCTCAGAAAATTTTCAACAATTTTGTAAAAACCTCTTCAATAATATAGAACTTGATGTCAAAATTAACATAAACCATATAATTATACGCATAAATCTATTACCTACATACTTAGAACTAGGTTCTTAAGAAGCTTACTCCTATCCTGCCCAATAGCAAAGTGCGTCTAGCGAATAGGTGCTGCGTAAACTTGTCTGTAATTCTTCCTAGTTAATTTAAGCCAATTATATTAAATACAACATTATACGACCTAATTATACAAGACAGTAAAAGTCTAGAAAATGTATTGAAGAGCGCAAAGGTAGAGCATCAGAAGAATTACTTTTTTATCAGAAGAGACGTTAATAAACTGATCGTCTATGTGCCAAAGACTCAAGAACAGTGAGCACTTAGTTCGATATTGAGTACAAGAAGCACTGACGTGACCATGAAGGATAATATAATGATGTTCGTTTACATTTTCCTTGTATAGCTGCTAACCTGTTTATCCTATTTTGTTGTTCAGAGAACCATGCGATACATGTAAACTCAACAATAGGACTGACGATAGCAAAAAAAGAGAATTTGTTGAATTTGAGAAAGATCTCGAAATTCTTTACATACTCGAATAATATATTGTATTAAAAGAAGAAATTCAGATAACCATATATTTTCAAAATAAGCCTGCAATGTTCATCCGTTATCTAATAGGCCTCTAACCGCATCAGATCTAGGAATTAAACTAATATTAGTAATGTATCAGCACTGGAATTGTTTCTCTTTTTCTAGAGAAATATTCAATGTACAACAGTTGTTGAAGTAACAAAAAGACGATTGAAATATTTCAAAGTCAACTAAATCGTTCTTGGGGTAGGAAAGCTTAACGTCATCCTTATAAAAGTAGTCTACGGCATTCAGAGATAAAGTAAGTTAAGTCGTTGGTGATAACTTTAAATCAGAGTGGGCCAAGGATAATGTCTAGCAGGACCTCTGTTTGATTTGGAAAAGGTATTGAACATGGTGCTCCAATATGTACAGAAATATTGCTATTCAAAAAATAGCTGAAGCGTCATTCAATGCATACCATGATTCTAGTTCCTTGGACATAAACGTAATGATAATTCGAGTTCATATATTTATCTCATTAAGTACATATCAATAATCAGCTCAAGCTGAGCTTCAGGTTGGCCTGCTTTATTCAAATATCCTAATGTACCAGACTTAACTTTACGATGCAACTCAGATAAGCAGCCCTCCAGAGTGATTACAGTTCTGCATAAACCCCAATTGACGTGCAAAACGAGAGTGCAATCGCACATAATCTTATCAGCAAAAATTAGAAAGAATAAAAACAAAAAAAAACACTAAACCTGCAACAGCCGTCGTGTTTAAACCATGCCGAACAATCCCATTCCACGCTAGTTGCATAGCAAAAGTCATCCAAACCCAATCAATACCCCTCCCGGAACAATGCGTGCGTTGTGGCGAGTGATTGCGCTTAGCGTGTGCCTCCTGCTGCCTGCCGTGATACAGGGAGCAAGTATATCAAGCCCGGAAGATATCGATTGGTCCAGCGTACGTTCTATACGAGAGAGGCCGGGCTATCGTGGTGCCGTTTCAAGCCTTTCGGAGGGGCCGAACCGTTCGCAGCGCATCTTGAACGGTGTGACGGTAGCGCGCGGAGATATTCCTTATGCAGCTGCCATATTAATTAGTGAAGAATTTGCCACCTACTTCTGTGGCGGTGTGCTGGTTTCTGAGTTGTTCGTGCTAACGGCTGCATCGTGTGTTGAGGGGTAAGACAGATGGAATGTCGACCGTAGCAGTTGTTCCAATAAAACTGAAATGTTTTTCCTTTTCTTTCAGTGATCGTGATCTTTCCATTACGGTGCTGCTCGATGCTGCCCAAATCAACACCGCTGGGGAGTTCATCGCGGTCTCAGAGATAATTGTACACCCGGCCCCGTCCGACAACGACATTGCTCTACTTCGGCTAAACCGTGCCGTGAGACTTAATGGTGAGTACAAGGTCCTTAACAATCTTTCAATGTCTTTCGATTTCTTTTGAACTCTCTGTGAGATTTTAACTTTGCAAGATCATGTACACTTCTGCTAAACAAAACCGTCCTCTTCCCAGACAATATCCGCCCTGTGACACTGCCCAACCGCCGGCAGCGTACGATGACGTTCGTCAACCAGCTGGCATCGATCTCGGGCTGGGGTCGTACCGCTTCCAACACAAACGAGGCACTACCTCTCAACAATCTGCGCCTGGTGCGCAATCACGTCATGAGCAACTTCAACTGTGGCGTCTCGTTCCCGTTCACCATTACCGATCAACATATCTGCATCACGGGCGACAGTGGCAGTGCCTGTGCGGGTGACGAAGGTGGTCCACTGACCACGGTTGACGTCGTAACGGGACGTACGTTCCTGATAGGGCTGTACTCGTTCACCTCGTTCCTGGGGTGCGGTATGGGACGCCCAACCGTACACACGCGCATTACGGAGTATCTGGATTGGATTGAGGCGAACTCCGACGTGGTGATACTGGACAACTGGGACACGGTAGCATAAGCAAAGGCAAGGACGGTAGATCAAATAAAACTTATTCGCAAACACAAACACATTTTGTATTTCTTGCTCCGTGTCTTTAGGTTACGCTCGAATGCTCGCTCCAGTGTAGATCTCAATCCAGTTGAGATAGTCGGTGACGCGCGTATGAACCGCCGGCCAGCTGCGTGTGCATCCCCGCGAGTACGTGTACGAATGAATGGCGATCACGGTCGACTGTCCGTCCTCCTCCACGATCGTTACTGGACCACCTTCATCACCCTGTAAGAAAGATTGTATGTTAAATTTCTGAATCAAACTCGCTTGCGTAGTCATCTTACCACACAGGGTGCTCCACCATCCGATGAGGTGCAAACATTGGAAGATCTCAGATATAATGGGAAGCTGATCGTGCAGCTAAAGTTGGAGATCACCTGCGAGCGCACCGAACGAAGCTGCTGCATTGGCAGTGCCTCGCCAGTGTTGGAAGCCGTCTCACCCCAGCCACTGATGGTGGTCCAAGCGTTCGTGAACGATTCACCCACCTGTGACCGGCGGGGAAGACGTGCCAGTTGAATTTGATCTGCAATGCAACAACAAGAACGAGATCTTTAATTCTCCATTGAATTGTGTCTTACAGAAGACTCCAATTACCGTTAAACCGTGGCATGCGGGAAAGGGTCAGAATGGCGAGATCGTTCGCCTGGAAGAAGGAACTGTAGTCCGGATGGACCCGCACATGGCTGACGACGACAAAGTCCTGCGCGCGCGTAATATCGCTCGCACCCAGCAGCACCGTAATGGACGTCTGGCCTTCGACACACGTCGCCGAGGTGAGGACATGCGTGCGGGACACCAGCACACCTCCGCAGAAGTACGTGCCCTGCTCGACCGACACCAGCACACCGACAATGTACGGCACATCGGTCGGACCGACGACGATACCATTGTTAATGCGACCAGTGCGCTCAGGAGCAAGGGCCGCTCGTTCCAAATACCGTTCGACGAAGCTGGCTGCTCGTTTAGCCTTGAACAAGGGACTTTCCTGTACCGGACGCACCTCAGCCCAGTTGATATCTTCCAGACGTGTAATCGTTCCCTCGCCGGAGACGCAGGCAACGACGCTGACGATCGTCAGCCCCAGTAGGGCAACTGCTGATAGGAATCGCATCGTTCGCTGGCTGATTGACTGAAGCGGGATTAGCAGGTGGCGGGAGTATATATGCAGGTCCCACCGTTTGCTAATCTTATCAACAAAAACACGGGTGGGAACTGTTGCAATTGAGCTGAAGCAGTAGACCACGAAAAGAGGCAACCAAAAAGAAGCGTAACTTCCAGAAACAAACCGCCTTACGATGGGTGACGTATATCTAACGAGTCTTCGGCAACAGCAACGCTTAACAACAGGTGTATCGTATGATTGATAACAGGTGGGGACGCTTTATTTTGGTTGTAGCATTCATTACAAACGGTTCAACAAGAGAGTTTCTTACGGCTCTACAACGACGTCCGAGTTCTGCTGGATCCAGTCCAGATACTCCGTGATGCGCGTGTGCACCGATGGCCGGCCACGATCACACCCAAACAGGCCTGAGAAGTGGAACGAATGGATTCCAATCAGGAAGGTGCGCCCACTTTCGGTTACCGTTACTGGACCACCTTCATCGCCCTGCGAATGGAAGCAAAAGTACTATAGTACCTAGAAATCTTACTACGCTCTATTACGTACATTGCACGGTCCTCCATTGTCCGTCGCGGTACAGATGTGCGTGCCACGGATGAACGTATGCGACAGTCCGCAGCGGAAGTTAGACGTCACCGCATCGGTGGCGAACTGCAGATTCATGATCGGGATGGGCTCATTGTCACGGCGTCCCGAGTTACCCCAGCCGGCCGTCGTCGCTGCCCAGCTGTTGAAGTCGTTGCCGATCTGGCTGCGGCGTGGCAGTGCAATCGGCTGGATGGTGTCGCGAATTGGAGCCTCATGCGCAAGCGTAAGAATCGCAATATCGTCCCGGTTGAAGAAGGAGCTGTAGTTCGGATGGGACAGGATGTTCGACACACCAATGAACTCCTCCACGCTCTTCATATCCGACGCACCGAGCAGCACGGTCAGGGTGTTGGAGCTGTAAATCAGGAGATAAAGAGCGAGCATAATGACGTCTCTTTGCGCCTGTATTGACACTTGCTTACCCCGAAATGCACACAGCCGCAGTGAGAACATGTCTACGCGAGATCAGCACACCACTGCAGAAGCTGTGTGCCGAGGAGCCCGAGATCAGGACACCCGCTGCCCACGGGAACTGCGTTGGAGAAGCAATCTGTCCGTCGGCAATGCGTGCGGAGCGGACCTCATCGTCCGTTAGCGGGGGCAGGCCTTGCTTGGCACGAACGGCGTCAGTTTGGTGCAGGGTACGAACCAGCGTCCAATCGATCGTACGAGGATCTACGCCGATCGCGTGCACTGTGCAGAACGCAGCGAGAAGTAGCGCCAGTAGCCTCATGATTGAAGCAATGCCGTTTGCTGAGAGATTGACACAGGAGACAACTGACCGACTGACATCCTGTCACGGCTCAATTTATGGCCATTTGACACGTAACGGATAGGGGGAGTGTTATCGATTTGATAGCGTCACCGTGATTGATAAGGTAGCTGCTGCGTAGCTGCTACTTGTTTTTGTCCGTCAAAAGCTTGACTTCTGATAAGGTTTGGGAGTTTATCAAAGAATTTCGTTTAAGCTCTTTTTCAAGTTGCATGCAAGATTTTGACTACCTTCCCAAGATAGCTAACCTTTCCAGGGTTCATCAACCTAAGTTTATACAACACTTTTTTGCAAAATCGATACCTGTCCCAGCTCGAGCTCAATAGTACTTGTAGCCTATCGAGTTACGAGAGTACACTAACCTTTATTTCTCTATACAGTGACACTAACTTTTGTACATTGATACGCTCAGACCTTGATTGAGTCCAGCCAAAAAGCGGGGTAGTAAAATCGAGGCGAGCAGCTTACTGAATGGTCACATCGGTGTTGTCCTGGATCCAGCCCAGATACTCCGTGATGCGCGTGTGCACTGCCGACCGACCACGATCACATCCGAACAGCCCGGAGAAGTGGAACGAGTGAATGCCCACAAGGAACGTGCGGCCACTCTCGGTAACGGTCACTGGACCACCTTCATCGCCCTGCAAACACCAAAATAATTCAAAGTTTTAGCTGCATTTCAACACGGCAATCCCTCTTCTTAAACAAAAAAAAAACTCACATTGCACGGTCCGCCATTGTCGGTCGAGGTGCAGATGTGCGTATCGCGGATGAACGTGTGCGACAGTCCGCAGACAAAGTTCGAGTTGACGGAATCGACCACAAAGTGCAGATTTGGGATGGGGATGGGTTCGTTCTCGCGACGCCCCGTATTGCCCCAGCCGGCAGTCGTCGCCGCCCAGTTGTTGAAGTTGTTGCTCACATCGCTCCAGCGAGGCAGATCGATCGGCCGGATCGTGTTGCGGATCGGGGCCGGACTCGACAGCGTCAGGATCGCGATGTCATCCCGGTTGA
Source organism: Anopheles quadriannulatus (assembly GCA_000349065.1). Classification (NCBI taxonomy): domain Eukaryota; kingdom Metazoa; phylum Arthropoda; class Insecta; order Diptera; family Culicidae; genus Anopheles; species Anopheles quadriannulatus. The sequence goes on along the minus strand of KB666509.1, from coordinate 4,567,643 downwards.
AGAACGAGCTGTAGTTCGGATGGGACAGGATGTTCGAAACACCGATGAACTCCTCGACGCGGGTCATGTCCGAAGCACCGAGCAGGATCGTCAGCGTGTTGGAGCTGCAAACGAGAGAGTCGCACAAACACTTTTGAATAATCACTTCAGCTCACGGTGGGCTGAAAATGTCACTGCTCACCCGGAAATGCACACGGCAGCGGTTAGGACGAAGCGTGGCGAAATCAGCACACCGCTGCAGAAGCTGTGCGAGGATGAGCCGGAGATGAGCACACCGACCGCCCACGGGAACTGGGTGGCGGTCGCGATCTGTCCCTCGGAGATGCGCGACGATCGTACCTGGTCGTCCGTTAGGGGCGCCAGGCCCTGCTTGGCACGGATGGCATCGGTTTGGTGGAGCGTACGCACCACCGACCAGTCGACCGATCGTGGATCGACCGGGGTGGAGGATACCTGCCCCAGCAGCAGGAGCAGCGCGGTGGCAGCTAGCACGGTGAACTTCTTCATGGTTACCTTCACGCAGGACGGGAGATAACTGGGCAAGGGATCGCTGCTGGGTGTTCGGTTTTATAGGGCGGCTGGGCTTATCGGGTGGCCGACCCCACGCAAGTGCGCAAGTCAGCGCAGGGAGTCTCGATAAGATAGAACATTGCAAATCTGTTTTGGGCTACTGTGGGGGTTTTATGGCAGGAGATTGGTGAGGATTGGCGTTAAGGTGTTGTGTTATATGTGCTTGATGCATTTTGCGAGTCACTGGTACGCGCTTTGGTTGAGTAAAAGACCTGAACGTTCAGAAGAGTTCTTTCGGCTATCTTTTTCCTCAAGAAATAACACTCCAATGTTTTTAAAGTTTCATAAAAAATGCATCGGTATACTTCAACTCAAGTATATTTAAGGTCTAATCACTACATCAGTGTTCGCTTGGATCCAGTCGAGATACTCCGTCAGGCGCGTATGTACCGACGATCGTCCACGATCGCATCCGAACAGTCCGTCGTAGTGGAAGGAGTGCACACCGATCAGGAACCTGTCGCCACCTTCCGTCACCCAAACTGGGCCACCTTCATCACCCTGGTAAGAGCAAACAAAAGGACCAGTAGCATTTAACCCTATCTCGCAAACCTCCAACAGTTCGACTTACATTGCACGGGCCTCCGTTGTCGGTGGAGCTGCAGATATTCCCATCGCGGATGAAGCTGTGCGAAATGCCGCAGACAAAGTTGGACACAACCGACCCGGTGGCGAACTGCAGCTGCTGCAGCGGGATCGGCTCGTTGTCCCGATTGCCCGTGTTGCCCCAACCGGCGACTGTGGCGGACCAATCGTTGAACGTGAAGGCGGTATGGTAGCGCCGTGGCAGATTGACCACCTGCACGTTCGGCGTCAGATCGGCGTCGCGGGATAGCTGCAGCAGTGCAATGTCGTCCCGGTTGAGTAGCGCACTGTAGCCCGGGTGGATGATAATATGCGACGGGATGTTGAGCACCGGGATGATCTGCTCGATGCGCGTCATGTCGGATGCGCCCAGCAGTACGGTGAATGTGTTGGTGCTGTCAGTGTAAGTTGGAAATCAAGCATTAGTGCAAGGGAAACTGTATTGTTGTTTGTTTGTCCCTTACCCAACGATACAGGCCGCTGCAGTAAGCACAAAGCGGCGTGAAATTAGCGCTCCAGCACAGAAGCTACGCTCGTTCGTTCCGGAGATGAGAATTCCCGCCATGAAGGGGAACTGGGTCGGCCCAGCCGCCTGTCCATTGCTGATGCGCGACGAAGGACCACGCAGCTCGATGGCCAGCGCACAAGACGCAAGCACAATCAGCAAACCTACGGCGCCATACGAAAGGCAGTGCTTTGCCATGATGAATCGCGATCGTTCGTTCGTTCGGAATGCACAAACTCAACTGAAGCTCCGTGTGTGAACTTCACAGCCTAGTTGGGTGGGATTTTCCCAAACAAAATGGAAGTTGTCATCATGTACTTCTTTCGTGATCGGTCGTAAATTAGGAGATTGTAAGCGATGTGCGCAAATTGTTTGCTATTTTCATTCGATTTATTACCACCCTCGCACCGGATAAGATAAAGGATTAAGCCCTGCCAATGACGTACGTAGATCGTAAGCCCTCCCCACCCCCCACGTAGACAAGTCGAGGCCACAGTATCGTCGAGTTTTTGGGGGGGTCTTAAATCCACCCCAATCACGGCCTGATTACCGCGTCCGAGTTGGCTTCAATCCAGCTCAGATAGCTGCTGAGGCGCACATGAACGGCGGACCGGCCACGATCGCACCCGAACAGTCCGCTGTAGTGGAACGAATGCATACCGATAACGATCGGTTGGCCTGCCTCCGTTATCGTTACCGGGCCTCCGTCATCACCCTGCAAGGACATGAGCGTTTAGGTTGCTTGCTACATCTCAAAACTGTACTCCTACTTACATTGCAAGGACCTCCGATGTCGCCCGAGGTACAGATATGATCATCCCGGATAAAGTTGTGCGAAATGCCGCACACCGTGTTGCTGATGACGGGCGTCCGGATGGACTGCAGGTTTGGCGTCGGGATTGGCTCATTGTCCCGGTTGCCCGTATTGCCCCAGCCGCTGATCGTCGTGCCGAAGCCGTTGAACGTGTTGCCCATGTGGGACCAGCGGGGAAGGTTCGCTACCTGGATGTACTCGTTCAGCGGTGTGTCACGGTCCATCGTCAGAATGGCCAGATCGTCCCGGTTGAACAGGGAGCTGTAGTTGGGATGGATTAGTATGTTCGCGACACCGATGAACTGCTGGATGCGGGTCATATCCGATGCACCGAGTAGTACGGTCAGCGTCGGTCGGCTGAAATAGAGTCGAAGGCGTAGCAAGGAATGAATTATGTGTTGGGCAAGGTACCAAACGACACCAGACTTACTTGGACACACAGCTTGCGGTGGTGAGAACGTGACGGGGAGAAATCAAAATTCCAGCACAGAACGAATGGGAAGACGAGCCGGATATGAGTATGCCGACGATGAACGGAACGGCCCGTGGATCGGTCAGCTCACCACCGCTGATACGGGCGTTGGGACGCGTCTCCGACACGGTGCCGATGGCCATCGCACCACCGGCAACGAACGCGCACAGCACTAGCAACTTGAACATGGTCGGTAAAGTGTTGATCGAGCACTGAGGGGAAGCTCGCCCTCAACGGATCTCACATCGGTGGTAAGGTAAGGTTATCCGTGCGTTTGGTGATAAGGCGATGTTAGGTTATCGAATGATAAGATGGTGTAGACGGCAATCGGGGGTGTATTTTAAGCAGGATTATTTGGACACACAATTCAGTGTGATTTAGTTCATGACCTGGATGCAGTTCAATTTGTTGCATTTTAATACGCAGCGTGTTCTTCAAGTTCTTTTATCTATTTTTTGCCAGATAGACACAAGGGATTTTGACTTATTTGGCATTGACTTTGAATTTATCAGCTAGCGATGAGAGGTCTGAACATAGAAATACTAAAATTTCAAACTTGGTCTCTAACAACAGGTTGATCTTCATTCACAAGACAATCAAAAGTCTAATCTTCAATGTTATTTACGTAGATAGCCAGGTCCAAGCCAGCGAAGGCAGTTGGATCTAGTACGCCTGAGATAAAAGGTCATCGAAGCTTGATGTTTTATGCATTAGAGATCTCCCTATACAAAACGAAGTAAGAGGTGACGCTCACGTTACGCTCACGTCACGCTCATAGGTGACGCTTGCTCACTATAGGATCTTCCTGAATGAAAAAGTTACTCACTATAGAACGGTTTTGCTAACCAACTATGGGTGCTTGGATGATTTTTATTTCTTTGCGGTGTTTCCATTCTCCGAGGCATCAAGCAATGG
>KB666509.1:4432342-4554923 GCA_000349065.1 Anopheles quadriannulatus | reverse complement strand
TGTGTTTTGTGGCATATTCAAAGGAATATTCAGTAAACTGCTTAACATGCCCATTTTGCCCCGCTTTCCCCTACATGTCGTCGACGGTGCGCCCTGTTCTTGAAGACAAGGCACCGTTGTGGGTTTTTTTTCTTCTCTCTGAAAGTGAAACATTATAGAAAAAGATATAGTTCATAAATTGATGCTAAGTCTTTTTTGTACTCCTTCCTGTGACCTCATTTTTTGGGGCATTGCCGAAGATAATGTTGTTCAGAACTCTTTTCCCAAGCATTGGTGGCACATTGTTATTTATTGCTTTGTAAAAAAATACATTTAAGGTCAATATTATGCATAAGAATTTGAGAAGTTGTTAGAGATAGTTGCAAAATTTACATTTAAAAAAAATGTAGGTTTAACAAAGTAAATAAAATAAAATAAAATAATTTTTTATACTGTTATATTTTTATCTCTCTTTTTTATATATCTAATGATAATAGGTTCATAAGTTATAATAGTTCATGTTTAAACATTTTGTTTCGAATATTTATGGTAGTATTTAATTGTTTTTTTTTTATTACACCGCTCTTTTCAATATATTTGTTTCTCTATGCCTTAAATTATCCTCAAAAATGTCAGAAGCGAATGGAATATGATACTAAAAATAGATTTGTTATCGAATTTCTTATATTCATAATGGTCAGTTAAGCTACAATTATGTTACAATGACTATTGATTATTGATAATTGTTACCAATTATGGATCTAAATTAAATTTAAAAGTAAATTTAAATTTGAATTTAAATAAAAAAATGTTCAAGATTTGTAATGACGGACGTGCGTGTGCGGTACGTGGTCCGTGTGTTCGCTCCGAATGTTTTGGCGTTAGAAAAGGCCACACCAAAAAGGCAACAGTGAGGGAGGTAATGCAAAGAAGCTGAAACGATCCAGCGCAGCAATAGAATAAGATTAAACAATCGTTAGACAACACGAACTTCTCGACTTTAAATAGAAACTCTTGAGGTAAACGATTGATTGTCAGTATGTATTTTAGCAACTAGTTTTGCATTGTAAGCTGGTAAAAGTTAGAAATAGGAAGGCTGATGTAGCTTCAACTGTTCCGACAGGCTTCCAACTATCCTTGTACTGAATACTGTTAGATGGTGAAATATTATGATTGTGTACGGTGCACAATAATAAGATATTGGAAACTCAACAAAAAAACTTATGACAATTTTATGACTGTGTTTCTGGAACACTAAAGATATCCATAAAAAACTCTTTCCAATCGCTACCCTCCCATTATCGACCGTGTAAATCGGTAACGTTTGATGTAGCCCAGAGCGCTTGAAATTTACTGAACAGCAAATGGCACACTTTTGAAGATTCGCGAGAAACCGCTGAAGAACTTTGCAGTGTCATAAACTGATCCAACAAATTCGGAACCCTCCACGCACTGGCGATTGCGCATTGTCGATGGCTGGGCAATCGTCACCTACCTTCCCCCGTGGTTCAAAGCAAATTTTGCCTTCCGGGTGTGTATCCATCCTACGGCAAATAGAATAACAAAAATCACGACGCACCAAAACCTTGAACCTTGAGGTGAAAAATAAAAAAAAATGAGAACCCAAACCAGCCCCCTTTGCGTTCTTGATGCATCATCACACAGCTCATCGCGCATTAATTGGTTTCAAATTTACGATTTTATTACGCTGGCAAAGTGTGTGTGTGTTGCCGGTTGTAGTTCAATAAACTGACCCCAACCGCCCCAAAGCAGGAAGTAGCGGATGAAGGTCTTCCTCCGCTTCCCCATTTTCCAACGAAGTTTTTTGTTTTTTTTGGAGCTTCACCACCATGCGTTAGTGTCGGGCGGAAAATCAAAGTTCTTTTGTTTGATTGGTTTCGTTCTCCTGGGCTCACTTTTTCCACCGTCGTAAAGCGACGATGGCCTACATTGAACGATAGTGACGATGATGGTAACGGGTAGAGCCTCGGATGCCTCCTTCGAGCCGGAAGTATAAATTACAGAATTACATCTTGGCAGAAGCGCAGCACACAGTGATTGGTGGTTGGGATTTCCAACGTTTGCTGCCGGCTTGGATTATTATTGCGATTCGATTGGGATTAATTAGTGTAACACAATCGTGTTCAGTTCATTTACTGCCAGCCGCAGTGGAGGAAAAGTATTGATCCATGATTTCTAATGGGGCATTCCATTTTGTATGCATCATTTAGAAAAAAAGCTCTCCATCCCCATACATTCATAACGGCCAAATGGTCCTGCCTGTGCCAGGCGTGAAATCTTGTGGCATTCTGACACAACACCTTCCCAGTGATATCGAAATGCTTCGGTGTGAAAACGTGTTCAACCCTTCAAAAATGCAAACGTAGACACCTCGTGTGTGTGTGTTGACGGTTTTTTTTCTTCTTAATTTTGAATTTACCTTCAGCGGTGAACGAAGAAATGTTAAGAGTAAAAACAAAACCCTTAAAAATGAAGGATGAAGCGTGCAGATAGTGGAATTGGATCGGTAACACGTTTGGTGTGAGGGTTCATATAATCAACAAGTTTTTTTTTATGGGTAAAAAGGAAGGCTTTTGAACGAAGGGAAAATGTGTTGAAAGGTTTCATTAGTGGTGATATTGTTTACACCAAAATAGCAAAAAAGCGGTGGTAATATTACTAGAAGGATTTAAAAAAATGGCAAAACACGTAGGGAATGATTTTGAGTTTCAGCATAAGTCATTGACACACAATAATTTTAATGTAGCCGAGAAACTGCTTGCCTTATGTGTGCCGTTAGTTCTTACTTTCATTGTCGAAGCGCACTCCCAAAAAACCAACCAAACCACGTCCCCGAAGAAGGTCACGCAATGTTAAAGTCCATGAAAATATTAAACCTGATAGTGGGCGAAAAAAGGGTTACACGTTTCAATTTCCAGATAAGTCCCGCCTGGAATGATTTGCCTTGTGTCGAACGAAATAGTGCACCCGGGGCAGCGCACAAACAAAGGACACTAGAATGAAGAATTTTATGACAGCACAAACCACCTACCCAACGACCCTCCAAATGTGGTGGTGACCTCGTTTTCGGAGCTCTGTCGATTCTGTTGTTACTGGCGGCGAGATGAAGGACATGGTGGGGAGAATGTCTCGAAGGTCGCCTGGGAGATACTTTTCGGCTACACTTTGATGAAAGAAAGTGCACGTGAAATGTGCTGAAAATTGAGTTGGTAGAGCAGAAATGGAACGTCTAGGAGTAAGTAGATGTGTTGGATCCTGGTCATGGCACCACAGAACACATATTGGAATAGATTCGGGCAAATTAGTATAATCCAACCCTTTGTGGCAAAAAGATCTTCAAAACGTGTTGAGCACACATTAACATATCAATCACACCAATGTGTCAGCTTTACTACATCTCCAAGACGGATTATGCACAACAAAACAGACGTTCATTTCCCGTTTTTTTTGGTGATCATTATCCATCGCGATCCGATGATCATTTCCATCGGATTAAATCAACACGCACACGCCGGTGGATGCCCCTCCAACCTGTCGTACATTTTCGACGCTCACGTGAACCGGAAAAGCTATTACTCCCTCTTCCCCTCGCCTCCTCATCCAATCGTCATCATCCCCGGTCAGTCAAACATTACACCCCGCATTCACGCCCGATACGATATGATCATCTCCAACGAAGCGGAAACTGCTCGGCTGACCGTGTTGGAGGTTATGTTGCGCCATTGTTTGTCTAATGGTGGTGCCGTTTCAAATACACACTTACCCGAACTGTGTTGTCCCCTGTTTCTAGAATGGAGTGTAACAGTGGGGTAAGAGAGGAGTGGGGAGACATACTCATTTCGAAAGGTTGATTTAGAACTACTTCTGGGTCGGGGCTGGTTTGGGAGGTGCCAGTGTTTGGAAAGCGGTGCAATTCGTGTCCGCTGCCCAGCATGTTGTTTTGTGCGCGCGGCTTCCCGGTGACAGAAGGGAAGGGAATGAGGAGGGAAACACTTTCCGGGTTTGGTTCGGGTATGTTTTGAAAATTTCGTTCTTTTCCGGGCTTTGTGAACGTGGCCGCGAGATATAGACTGTGGGGCAGTTGTTGTCGTCATCGTGTGCGATAAGCGTGTGCCGACCGATGCGCACAAGTGGGTAGGGAAATTGTAAATAACATCACACACATACACACACAACAAACCTTGTCTGTGAACACTTCCTGTGGCTTGGTAGGACGGAATGGGTTGGACAACGGAGATGCACCACGGTTCTCGGTGCGCAAAGTTGCACTATTTGCCATCACAAACAACAAAAAAAACGACCAACCTTTTTTGCTTACAAGTGTAAAGGTATACCGCCCGTTTCGTGGCCAGTTGTTTGCTGGCATGCTGTGCATGGGGAAAGGTATTGTTTTGAGAAGTTTTTTTTGTTTGTTTTGCTTGATGTGCCCATGCAAAGTTTTTGCACCGCGCGGAAATGCGGGGGACAACAACACTTTTAGTTGTTTGGCAAACATTTCGAGCACGGGTTTGCATTTTAATGCTGCTGCTTCAGGTTGGTGGTAGCGCAGTAGTGCCTGTTGTCACAGTGATAACATGTTTGCCGGAAGAAGGCACCGTTTGAATGTGTAACGAGCGCGGCAATGAGGCGTGCGTGGGATAAATAATTCAACGCAAACGTTGTCCAAATAATTGTTCACCGGTTTTTGCATTGCCACGAAATGGAGAAAACAAAATACTTTTGCAAATTAACTTTTATTATTAGCGAGAAAAGAACGTCTCAGTTGAAAGTGCTAATGATGTGTGATATATATTGGAATTAAAAGCTCACAATCTCGATGCTGTATAATGGTGCCGTGGTAACGTCAGTGCGCTCTCGTACTAAACGTCGTGCGATCAAATCTCGTCTGGATCGGATTGGATTTTCCTTAGCAACATTTTTCATTAGCAACAACGGACTACTACAAAATCTTGGCTTTTCCTATTATATTCGCCTCATTTAGTTTGAAAACAGTTAAGTATATTAAGCACGATGAATGAACATGCATTCAGTGTTTTTTTTTTGTTTATGCTCAACGTTTTCCATTAAAGGCCATGGGCTGTTAGTTTTAAAGGATAATTGCTCGGTCAGCGTGCGGGTTTTTTTTCCTTATCTAAAAGAACCGTTTGCACACACAAAGAGAGAACGCACGCAACTAATAGGCCGTGCACGCATCAAGAATCGCACGGTACTCGGATTCAGCTGGAGTCAGTTTTTTGTTGTTGTTTTCGGTGCCAAACCATCCATCAATTAGTGCCATTAGCATAAAACCGTTGGTTTGGGTTGTGCTCATGTCTGGTGGGCTTGTCTGCTTTTTTTTTGTGTGGCGGTTCTTGTACATTTAAGCTCATTTTTATGTTTCGATGAACTTGGAGGGCAGGCTTGTATGTGTGTTCGGCCATGTCCGCCAACATGAAGGTAGACTTGCCCCCGTGTACGCTTACGCTGCTATGCATTAATTTGTCCATCTGATGGACTGAAGCTGGCCAGTGGCTCCAGTTGACCATGGCATTGGCGGGAATGGTCATTTTCATGCCAAACATGCTTTTATGTGTGGGGCCGTCCATATTGTTACCGGTTTTGTGGTGGAAAAACTGGAACCGAAAACGGTGAAGGACACGCTGTTTCCATCGTCTTCCGGAGGTTAAATTCCGGTTTTGTTTTGGAGTTTTGGGGTTTACCTACGTGCTGCTTATGAATCATGGGAGTTTGAGAGGGGTTTTTTCAGTGTTTTCTCTATGATTATACGAAACTCATCGTCTAAAACAGCTTTAAAATGTATAAAAACGAATTCCATTATGCTGGGAATTGTTCACGAGATTTCCCAACTTTCAGCTTACAGCCGATCTAATCCCTCAGAACTGCTTCGTGCAGTCGCTGCCGTGTCATCATATGCGCTCATAACTCTTACGAGATGCGATGACGCTTAGCACAGGAACAGGTTTTCTTCGCCATCTAACCTACCAGCATCCATGGTCCCGGTTTTCTAGCGGGCGACACGTAGACAGATAAAAAAGATACTTCCATCGGCCAACGTGGGGACCGTATCATAGGGTGTGTGAGAGAGTGAGAGAGTTAAGGCATGTTTCTAGTGTCGGGAGGGAAAAAAGTGTGCCAACTAGCAGCTGAGAAGGTGTGTGCACCTTTTTTTTTTGCTTGATGGGAAAGCCACCCTCATTCTTCCGGAGAGCTATCTTTACTCCGGGAAAGATGCCGCCATCTTGTCCACACTCGACACTAATCGCTCGGGCCACTTGTGGAGGGGTGAAGGGGGAATTGTGAGCTGAGCTGAACACTTCAAACTTCTTGCCACGCTGCTTTGCATTTTGGAAAGTGTGTCAGAAAAACGCTGCCAGAGAGGAGCAGACGAAGAAGGTAGAAAGGGCTCAGTCGACGTTTCGGGGTTCTCGAGCACGAACTGCTGCATACAAAACAACACACACTCGTACACCAGGGGCGCTTCTCGTCAATCCAACGACAACTCAAAGGGCTGTCATCGATGGCTTCCGCCACAAGACAAGACAATGCTTCTTCGATGCTTCTGACGATGCTTTCGATCGAACGAAATAAAATGCATCGGAATTGGAATGGGCCATATAGTGCAGGGGAGGGCGTCTAGTCCTTCCCAGACTACAAAGGCAGACGAAACGTGTCAACTGCACAGCAACAACAAAAAAAACTAGCAGCGCTCCCAGGGCATTGAACGTCCAGACGCTCGTCCTGGCGCACGATGGTGTCGCCTGCGCTCATTTAACTTTCCGACCACGTGCCTGAGGTTGCGCTCCTCTTTTCTGCGGTGTGTGTTCGGTTGCAGTTTTTGAGCCTTTTGTTTTTGCAACCAAAAAGGGCATCGATGACGACCCCCGGTACAGTGTGGGGAATAGAGGAGAGTAAAGTAACGTGTAGGATGTCAGAGCAGCAGCAAGACGGTGCCGTTAGCGATGATTAACGTAACTGTTCTTCAACCTGTTCTGCGCTCTGGCCGTTTGCTGTTGTGAGTCAACCTCCCCGGGAGACACCATCTTCTAGGCGAAAGACATGTCTTTTACCGTCCATCTCCCTCTGGTTCTTGCGATGGTGACTCATCGGCGTTGTTGTGGTGGCCAAAATAGACGCATTGACCGAATTTCTCGCACCGATTTGAGCATTTTGATGATGATGCATGCGGTGTGCAACTGCGCCGTGCAAAACAAAAACCCATTTGATGCATCTCTGTGTGCATCAAACTCAAAGGGTCGATGGGCCCTGTCTGTTTGACTGTGTTGACATGGTTTCGTTTTTGCGTGTGTGTGTATGTGTTTCGTACCTTCGTGCAGATTTTTTTTGCCCCCCCATTTTGTTGGGCCTATCGTAGTTTAAAACCCTTCCTCGAACCTTATTTTGCCCGCGCGAGTGTGTGTGGGTTCATAAATTCTGTTTCTTCTCCCACTTTGGGGAGAGCTCCCCCAAAGCCACCCTATTCGGAAATGGAGCAGCGTGCGGTGGATCGCGTGTTACAACCCGATATAAGATGGCTCCTCCATAGCGAAAGTGCGCCCTGAAATAGCGCCTATACGAGGAGAGGGCGGTTGGGGATAATTTAAAAGTGCGCCCTCGGTAGAACGCGAAACCAAGCCGACAGGGCAGATGTGGGCCATCACACCAACGAGGGTGCGGAGACGATGTTGAGAGGCACTTGTTTGGCCAATATCAAAATGGGCGACAGGGCTTCACGTTCCACTGGGGAGGCAAAAGACTCGCAGAACAGCTCGAGTTTGATGTGCTGTGGGAAGCGGAAGGAGAAGCGGGCAACTACAAAATGGGTCTAATTTTACTGTGCTGCTGCTGCTGTTACTCCTCTCTTCCGATGGCGCAGACATTACTTTGTGGAGTGTAGTTGTTGGTGGAAGAGCGCGAACGCGGGACGCTTTATAAATGATGATGATGGTGGTGACCGGTCATTTACCCTTTTTTGAAATTACATGTTCGCCCTGTTAGTGGCAAAGGGTGCTACGGTATTAGTGGTTCTGGAAGAGAACGGAATAAGGGTTACAAAATATACCAAAAAAAGGTGTAAATTGATTTAGCGTGTTAATTAAATCTTTGCTTAGAATGCCCTATCCTTTTTGTATTAAAAAGGTATAACAGTTACCTTCATAAGTGGGGCAAACGTGCCAATGGTTGATGAAGAGCACTAAAATATTCTTTTTACGCTAAATTTAGCAATATTAAGTTATGAACCCTGAAAGGACATATTCTCTAGCCGTTTCCAATGTGTTTTAAACTATCTTGTAACTATTTTTAGAAGAGCTAGTCCAAAATCCTGGAGTTGTAAACATAGTATTTTCCATGTTTTCTCTAATTATTGCTCTTATGATTTACAGACATTTTAATTAATTCAATCGTTGCATTCAAAAAAAGTCGAAAAAATCGACAAATCATGCTTTCTTGTTATATTTGTAATTTTCATTTGTAATCAATAAAAAAATCGATAAAAATAAATAATAAATGAATCAGCTTTGTTACAAAAATGGCCGCTCTATTCCTTTTCAAACACTTATAAATAAAATAACTACATATATTCACACCAATAAAAAACTGCCCCGCCATTAGTAAATGGTAATCTATTGCAAAACCATTCGCGCAACTCCATTCATTCTTTCTTTGCACAAAGCTTTGTCTTTTTGTGTTGTTGTCCCCATGCACGGACACCTTCCAGTCCTAGCACACGCGGCCCAAGGTAGATAATGGACAAATCTAACTACGGCCTAACAGTTGGAACAAAAGTGCATGGTAACAACAATGCAAGCGGGTTGTGGCGAGGCACACACATGCTGCGAACGTGTCACCCCACCAAGCCCCCCTGTGAGTTGCCAGGAGGGGTACTGGTGGAAAGCTGGAAGCTTTAAAAGAGATTAAATGAAGCCTGGCACCGATTGTGCAAGTTCGTGTGTGTGTACGAGGTTGTGATTCGAACGGAACTGACTAACTGACTAACGAGTAATAGTAGTAGTAATAGGAGGGAGGGGGATCATGTAAATTCTATTGTACCTTGGTTCATCGTACGCCAAAGAATCGTGCTTAGAAGTCTGACCAAACACTAAGAAGATGGTAACGGTAGGGTTGGGTGGTTAGAAGAAAGACAAGAGTCGTGTATGAGTGTGTTTGTAGTTAAACTCTCCGTTGAATGCGGATATTTAGCTTTACTTTGTCCGCAGCACACGTGGACCGGTGCAACGCAACGAGAAAAACGCAATGTTCTGTACCGTTAAACATTGAGCAGAAATAAAAGTAGAATAAAAAAATTGGTGCAATAGTAGCTACTTTTCAAGTAGCAAGTCCTTGGACTTAATCCATCTAGTCGAGGCTTCACAGAATGTAATAACGTCAGAATCGCTTTATGCTGCAGGCTGGAAAAGGTTTCTAGTATTAACACACAGTTTAAGAGCGAAGCAGCAAACGGTTCCCACAAAGAAACCTTTTGTATTGTTGTGTCTTTTAAAAAACTGTATCAATCGGGAAGTAGATGAGAGAGGCAGGCATATGTTACAGTATATTATGCGATCCAGACACTTGGATACCATTGCCAGCTGCCAGAGAATGAACTGACCATGAACAGGGACATGACGTGTAGTGATGGGTAAATACGATTTTTTACTGGAGTCGGATCGATCGATCCGGGGGGGAATGGGTCCGGATCACTCTGGATCACTTCGATGAATGACAACGCGTCTAAAGCCGTGTAACTTTTCTATGTCTCTTTTGCCTTGTCCTTGCCTTTAGATCCTGATGAGTGAAGCATGCATACCTTTCGGGTACGTTCGGGGTATAAGCTCTGTCCCTCTCATGTTAATAGTAAAGATAGAATCGTATGACATCGGCTCCGCATTCGGGCGTGGGCAGGCCCGTGGACGCCGTCTGTTCGCAGACATTCAGACTCATTCGGACTGATCCAGACTGATCCGGACTCATTTGAACTGATCCGGAGTGATCCGGAGTGATCCGGAGTGATCCGGAGTGATCCAGACTGATCCGGAGTTGAATCCGGTTGTGATCCGGAGTCGGAGTCATATTTTGCGCACCGGAGTCGGAGTTGATCCTTGACTCCGCTCCGGATTACCCATCACTAATGACGTGTTGTGAAAATCATCCCGATAAAACGCTGCCTGCTACCCCATAACACCCTTCAAAAAGGTTGACCATACATTTGTCAAGTTTTGGATAAGCTCTTTTTTGCGATCGAATCCATCGTGAAAGGTTCTCTGTGCGTAACTTCGTGCACAAAGTTCGCATATGCTTTTTTATCTGCCGCACAATATAAAACGTGTTTCGCATTGATAATACAGCATCCGAGCGAGCGTCATCGGTTATTCTTATCTCACTCGTCGGCACTGCTTTTTTACCAAAACCCCCTTTTCCAAATTGCTTGCTTTTTGGTATGTTTTGGGTGGAAAGTTTGCGGGAGAAAGAAAATAAAAATCGATCGAAATTATTAGCTCGTCGCAGACAAAAGCAAAAACCAAAAAAAAAAAGAAAGAATAAAGCATCGGATACTGGTGCAAACGGTGAAGTGTTTGTTTTTAACGCAGTACGCAGTATCGCTCACACATTTATTGACCCCGGTATGCTTCGGGCCAGAGTCAGTGTATTATCCTGCTCTCGGTCCCAACGGACAGCCCGTTGACAGAATTGTGTCAGTCGGAAAGCTTTGCTTTTTTTCCACTGGAAAATCGCACACGGGAAAAATCGATTTTGCGTTGCATGTGAGAGAGAGAGAGAGAAATAGAGACAGCGAAAGCAATTTTTGGTTGAACCGTAACTCCTCATCTATAGTTTCGACGGGTCCTCTTCGTTAGATATAACGCCCCTGAGCGTGCGGATGATCATCTCCTGCGGATGGGAAACGAGAACGCACCATTTTTAGAATGAGGGGACGTGCCCCGATGGTCAGCAGCGGTTTTAGTGGTGGTAGTAAATTTATTGCTGCTTTTATTCATGAGAGTGGTGCTGCTGCAGTGCTCTACTCTCCACTGGTCAGTTGGCGCCTTTTGGAGCCGAGTGTGGGAAAGAAGGTCTCAGGCAAACTTTGCCGCTCGTCCAATGCATTGCTGCCAAAGTGCATCTTCCAATCTGTAGCTGGTACACGGGTGGGTGTTGCCAACTTCCAACTGTGGTGTATCGGCATCTAGAGACTTTTTTGTTGATTGTTGATGGAACACAGTTTAAAAAGATCGTGTCGATGCAAAGAGTGGAGCAGTTGAGTCGTCAGAGTTCGAGTCGTGGCAATGGGTTGTGACGTGGCCCGTTAGAACCACCACGTCTTGTGCGGTTCGTGTTTGTCCAACCATAGCATAACGGAATCGACATCAATTGACATTAAGTTGTTAGTTGTGATGGTGGTGTGGAGACTAACCGGAGAAGCAAAGGGCAGAACCAGACGGACGACGCTCTGGTTAGTGGTGGGCAGTAGCGGCACGTTAGAGTGTGTGCGTTAGTGCTTTAATTAAATTCTCCCTCTCCCGCCGCGCTGTTTAACTGGTTTTGGAAGCCATGAACGTTACTTTATTTCCACCCCGATCGCTTGTTATATCACATACTTGGAAGAAATAGAAACTAGTAGTGTATTTACGTGTTCTATGAGCAGTTTTACGTTGAAAGCTCCCAATGAAAATAAAAACAAGCTGTAAAAAGTATATTCATGTGCTTATTACACTTATGAATATTATTTTCAAACTTCCATTGAAACTTCTTCTCCAAAAAGGCGATGCAAAGACCTTTCACACTACTTTCTTCTCCTGTCCTGCAGCTCAAACGCTAAAACCTTTGTTGGTTGTAATTTCATTCTTCTCCTCTCGGGTTTTATTTGGCCAAATTCTGCACTCTTGGAGTTAATTGCATGTGAAAATATTTACCCTGCCTTGAAGGCCGCCGACATGGAAAGAATATGCAAATCCAGCGCCTTCAAACTTCATTTGTAGCGTCCTCTGCTGCCCAGCCCAACCGTCTACTGCCCAGTGCCTCAACCCAGTTTTTCGGTTAAGCGAAATCAAGCGCCTGCACACCAAGAGTTTTACCTCCATCTTGACACGAAGGCATTGCGCTCCGTTTCGAAGCTAGCGCCAGAAAGCGCAAGTGAGAAAAACTCGGCAACGACGATCATCTCACAACGATGGTGCATCGTATCCATTCACAACCTCCACTCCCAATAACACCCCCGAACCGATGGCAAACGTTGCATTTAGCTTTAATTATAAATTCACCCGTTTCCGGTGCTCCAATTTTGCCCAGCACAAAACCCCGAAGTCTTTTGTGTGCCAAAGTGAGCATAACGAACGTAAATAATATTAGCGAAGCCGTCGACTCTCGGCAGGAAGGTCCGGTGGGCCGCAATGGTTGGAAAATTTACTTCTCACCTTCTTCTTCGCTTTTCTGGAAAACTCGCTCGTCATGCGCAACGATAAGGTTTTGCAACAAACGCAAACATAGGCCGGGAGAGATAGGTCGTTTGCGCGATCGTGTGATATGGCTGGTGTGGGTGGTCGTTGATGGCAGATCGAACCAGCTGCCCGGACTGTAATGCCACCTGAGAATGCGCGTTTGATTCATCGTCAAGGCGTATGCAAACTTGCCCTGTGTGAAGGAGAAGGTGTTGGTGCCACGGTTCGTTGGCTGTAATTGAATGCAAAGCTCAATTACCGCCAGGCACACGGAAAGCGAGAAAAGGAAGCGCTTTTTAGGGAGGAATGAAAAAAAAAAGAACTGCAATAAAGGTAGAGGAAACGTAAAGGTATCTTTACTTCGGTGTGTTTGTTAGGCAAATTATAAGATTCCAGCAGTGGGCATTTCCGAGCGCGTGAGATATGTTGAATTTTGGGGGGGGGGAGGGGTTGGACCGCCCACCGTCGTCCAACGTGATGTAATGGAAAATTGGCAATAGTTGTGCATTGGAGCACGGCGGAAAGAGGATGATCGGTGGTGTTATGTGCGCTCCAACAAAACACTCAACCTGAGGTCCACAAGCGTAGTGAGCAGAGGGAAGAAGATTGAATTGTTTATTGATTATGTTGTACCTATTGTAACACTTAATTCGACTGACATAAGAGTTAGATATGCTGCAGATGTGGAGAAAACATTGACGTTCCCTGTATAATTGTGTTGATACTTACACAGAATCCAAAAACTTCGTTTAATATCTTCGGAAAAAAGCTTTTTGCCAGCATATTATTTCGAGTGTTGAACTCATACCGCCTGTTTACTTGGACATTTAGGCGCTGCGCTTTACCAATGCAGCTAAGAGTCCCACGCGTGAGGCTGTGCGAATTAAGCAATATAAACATGGACGTTAGCGAAACGATCTCCAAAAAACACATCAACTACAATGGCATAAAGGCGACTCTACATTGTTGCTTGAGTAAAAAATCAAGTTTTGTATAAGAATTAAGACCTATCCAAACTGTGCCACCGGGCTGTTGTCTTTTTGTCCGGCAATTCGCCTTACGAACCGCTTTCGTGGTACCATTTTTTATGGTACCAGACCCACGAAACTTGTACCACCGGTGAGAACCAACCTTCTCCCGCCTACAGCTCCCTTCTCATTAGCGCATTTTGATAGCCGTTTGTTTCTTGATCGAGCATCGCGTTGAGTCATACCCTGTAATGGATCATATGGCGCAATTCCGCCGGCGCAAGCCGCATGGGTAAAGTCTGTTGCTCTCGTTGGTCGTTGGTATTTGGTCGACGATCTAAGACAGAGGCCACCGAAAGGTGTATCTGTAGGTGGTGCTCTCGACAGTGTAACGCTGCGTTGCGAACGGCTCGGCAACAAGCCGGCAAGGTTGTGGTTTGAGGAGTTGTACAGCAAAAAAGAAACAGAAAGCAACTTTACGGCTCTCCACGACCACGCGGTGATGAGGAGTGGGGTTAAGTTCGCCAACGGAAATTGTCGGAACCAAAAGCAACCCGCACTGGTTGACCTTGGGCGTAAAGCTCAGAGGTGCTCGTTGTGCCGACTTACTAGGGGTGGAGAGCATTACGGCCTTTTGCTGGTCCATCGGTAGCGGTGATCTTCTGTTGGTAATTTTCCGTCTTTTCTCTACCCTCAAAACGCTTCTGCCCTCCAATGGTGAAGGCTCATTCAGCTAATCGTTTATGTTGCAGAGCGAACCTTCCATGCGAATATTAGGAGCAACAAATTGACGGTACGCGGTTGCATTAAATTGCTGGGTAAGTGTGTGCCGTGGCCGTGCGCTATATTTGCATGTCGTGCTGGGTGGCACATAAATTTGCCGAAATTAATCCCAAATGAGCTGTTGATGTGTTGTGGTCGTCTTATGGATTAGTCGCTTAGCAAATTTGCGCGAATGAATAATTGATTCATAGCGCAACCTCAAACGTAAGCTCAAGAAAGTGAAGGCTTGGGAAGGTAGGTTGGTGTGGTACTTTATTTAATTGTCCCTTTTCCTTACACTCACCTGAAGGTCAGCCTGTGGAGTGTTTTGGTTTCCTTTGTGTACGTCCAGAGCACGATTTCCATTTCTAATTTGGAAACTTTCTCCAATAACGTCACTCTGGGCCTTGTCCCTTTCACTGTAAGATGTTCATTTGCATTTTGAGCGGGCGCCCTCTGTGTTGTTTGTTTGGTCTAACGCAGCATAAATAACCCAAATGCCGCAGCTACCTTGGTAAGAGGTAGGCGGGAATGAAGATAATCCAGAACACAAGGACCCACAGGGACGGAATTTTCGTCCCTTTGTTGTCGGTAATCCTTTTTGAAATCGGTTGGTACCTTGAGTTGCACTGAGGGGGTACATCATTTGGTGTACAGCATGTGATGATCATAAGATGATTCATAAACCTCTGTTCGGGTATACGAGATCGCTCACGTACACTTTCATACAGCTGCTTAGCATACAAGAGGTTTCCTGTCCTTCTCTGCAGCAAGGAAGCATGTTCAATGTTGATCACATGTTTAGGCCCTGGCCGCGACGGGTAAAACCCGTACGCACATGTTTACACACAGCCCGACCCGCCGACATGTTTGAGAGTGTGTTTACGTGAAGGAAGAAGCTTCGGGACCTAAAGTGTGTTGTGGTAGATAATGAACAAGCACCCGATCTCTGTGTGGGTCCCGGCGTACTCTCGCTCACCCTGTTGCTGCATGCTTGCGGGGAAGATAATGAAATTTAAAATTTGATTGTTTAACCCCGGAAAAAGTAGCTCTGTTTAACTCGGATTTTTTTTCTTGCTTCACCTTCGTCCACTGCCGGCAGGCTGGTTAGCGTGGTCAGCCCGTTAATCTAAACAAATCGTTTAATTTTAATAGCTCCGGGATGGGTCCGAGCCCTTTTTCGGATGCGTATTTAACACAAACAAATGGTGCTTAATTTCAAGCTTACATTAACCGACCATTGCGTGTTTGGAGTGCTTGTATTATGCCTTCTGGGTCTATGTTGGCCTTTCCTGATGATTGAAGAAGATAACATTTTAATTTACAATAAAACAGATTAAACAGTGACAGAATTAAAACCGACGCTTGTGGAAAAGCAAATTTTCTCCAAACCAACAAAGTACGTAAGTAACGTAATCCGTCCGATGGATCGATTTTCACATTTGCCGCAGTAATCTCCCAAATGTTTGCATGCCATTCCGTTTATATATGCCATCAATATTGCAAACCCCATACAAACCGCGTGACGTCAACGTGTAAGTTGATTGTGTTCGTGCGTTTGTGTGCACTTCTCGGTATCGATTTGTGTCACACAGTAGCTGCTGTCTAAATTTGTTTCATCAAATATTTTCTACCAGTTTTTTGTTGTTGTTATTGTTGTCGACGACCGTTCACCATGGTACACGCACGTACGAGGCGGCGTTCCAACACGATTAGCAAACACAACGACAAGAGTGATAAAAGCCCCTGTCAATCAGATCGATGAGGCTCCAGCAGGGGAAATCCTTGAGGCTTATCAAACACGGGCGGGATCATCCCATCGGTTTACGGTTGAGTGGGAGTTTCCGGTACCAAGGGAATGCGATCTTTGTACATGAATGGCCCGGATTAATCGTGTTTTAAAAGTGTTGTGTTTTGTATGCCTCAATCCTGATGAGCTGACCTTGAAGAAATTGTTTTGTTGGGAGTATTGGGGAGTAATCTAGCTATGTTATCCCGGATGTTAAGGAGACAAGGTTAGCTTATAATGGCCTACATATTTCTCAGCCTCAGTCATAGACATTGATTGATGTTTACAATAAAATTTCTCAGATAGGAGAATCCCATCATTGAACGGTGCTTATCGCTCTTATCAATGCTATTACGATTTATTTCAATGGAGTAGTGCATTAAGATAGCTAAAACACACAATCCATTTAAGCCTCTATTCCAAGAAAAAATTCCTATCTCATCATTGGGAATTGGAAAAGTAATAAGCATTAGAAGAATTATCGCTGAATTCCATGTACCGATTTGTAAATAGAAGTTCCTGTTTTCCATTAGTATGTTAGTAACACCACACTGCACTGTGTGTGCGTTGTAAACCTTACAAACATTTGCCAGTTAATTGCTTTGCGGTCGCCTAAGCTCACACAGTGGAACAGTGTAAGAGCCTATACGGTCCAAATAATCATCTGCAGGGGAGTGTATTTCTATCGACCTTCTTATCAGCATTTGTATTCGATTGTTTGCCATTCTGTTGTTCAGACGCTCAAGATTTGTTCCCTGGCGTAATGAGACGATCCATTCCAATGGCTAGAAAGTGTAGAAAACACCTTTCCATCTTTGGATCTTTCGGAAGTGTTAAGCGAAAACGCCAGGCAAATTGGCCCTCATCAGTCGCGCCACACCGTTTTTCTTGTCTTCTTCTATGTGTGGCCAATTTTGCTCGTAGTGTGGAACAGCTCCCCGTAGCTGATCGGAACAGTGGAGTCTGTGGATGCTAAGTAAACCTCTGCGCGGCACCTGTATGTGGAAGAAGTGCAAAGCGTGAACGCTCCAAGGTTTAATTTTCCCGTGTAATAAAGCTGAAAATCGGATCCTATTTGCGTGGTCCTAAGGCAGGAGGGAAAGACTACCTCCAGGCAGGAGGGAGGAGTCGGTGTTGAATCTCCGTGATTCCGTCCACGGTGCGTAAATTGCGATGATGATGCGTTTATCAGCAATTTCCTGTATCTGTGCCGTTTGGAGTGGAGAAGTAGGGGAGCACACAATCACACACACACAAACTGTCGGATGGGTCTATCGGTGCCAGTCGTGACACATAGAGGGTCGTCACTTTTTTCGAGACGGTGTAATGCGAGGTCACTGCGGCCTGACGGCTTAGAGAGAGGGAGTGAGCAAACACACACCTTCGGGATGTTTTGGATTTGGAGCAGCTGGACGGCGGCCCTTTGGTAGAGCTTGCCATCTTTTGCAGCAGCTGTTTAATCTGATCAGTAGCTCCAGAGCGTCGCTCGTGTCGCTGCAGAAGAGCTAGAAGCTAATAAAAATAGGAACAGCAGAGAGTAGGGGGAGAGTAATCAATGAAGCAATCATTTCATTCCACCGTCTAGCGAAGCGTGTTAAAGATGCGTCGTTGCGCGTAGTTCAACAAATCGCTCTACTTCGTGTTACTGTTCACCTCCAATGGTAACGGCGGTACTTGAGTGGTTCCAGTGGGAGCAACTAGGAAACCAGAGGCGAAAGATTCTTCTTCGCTTGGACGGTTCCGAACTCCCACTCGACCGGCACTTTGCATTACCATGAGTTGGTAAGACCGGAGAAGTGTGAGACTGATTAAATTTACACAAACTCTGAAGAATGCGCGGCATGTGGTAAATATGTGGATGCAAATATGTACACGGTGCGTCCTCTCGCTCAACAATCCATAGGGAAATCACTGGACGAGATAGTGAAGAATGTGTAGATAAGATTTTGATGGTAATGGGTAAGAGATTTTTCTAACTGGACAAGACCAACGGAAAATAGATTCCAGCAGAGTGGAATGAAAGTGCAAATGGGCAAGAAATTGGGGTAGTACTTCCCTATACACTACGCCTTCTGATCGTGGGAAGATATTCGAAACCGTCACAATCTGGAGCTGAGAA
The DNA here is from genome assembly GCA_000349065.1 of Anopheles quadriannulatus. Taxonomy (NCBI): domain Eukaryota; kingdom Metazoa; phylum Arthropoda; class Insecta; order Diptera; family Culicidae; genus Anopheles; species Anopheles quadriannulatus. Next base: position 4,536,851 of record KB666509.1, on the reverse strand, counting down.
AGTGGAACTAACTTGAAGGGGAAGTTGAATTGTCTTTGAACACCCGAGCTCGGTCGGCTGACCTAAAATACACGGGGTCCCCCTTCTCATTATCGTCTCCGTAGTAGGGCGGCTCTTTTTTTCGATTGGTTAGGCACTAGCTGGTGGTGGTCGACATTAACGTCGACGCTGAATTGCTGAGTGGAAAGTTGTCGCTGCTACCTACCACCGTGTGCTGTGCCGTTTGTTGCATTTGCAATTCGTGTGAACTTTACGGCTACCATTCAAAAACCGATGTCGTCGTCGTCGTCGTGACAAATCAAGACCCTGGTGGTGGTGAAGTGTTGAAATGAGTAGATCGGTAGCAAACTGAATGGATTTTGTTGTTTTGACAACAAGTGCTTGTAGTTGTTACATGACTGTTTAGTTTATTGAATTGGAATTTTGGACACCTTTATAGGCCCTCAGGTTTCTGATATGTTTGCATTTATTGAATTGAAAACAAGTGTTGCCGTTGCAATATTCCTTTTGCACGATACCGCGTGAGAACGACAATTGAACAAAATCGATATAGCTTAGTTTGCAGTTCAATGATTAAATACAAATTAAATCAAACCTCATCAGCCATTGCTAGTAATGAATTAATAATGTTTCTTTTCTTTTCTTCTTTTAGGTTTGAACCCATTGGACAAGGTGTGTATGATTGCGAAAACTGACAAAGTATTCTCTATGAGATTCTCGGATGCATCATGGTAAAGTCCATAAACAAAATCCTCTTTGAAGCATCGTCACTCTCGCGAATTTCTCTTCGTCATCATTAGCAGCTGAGTAGATGCATTTTGCGCCTTCGTCATCAAGCGCCGTGCGATTTCGTCATCTAGCGGGGCACCGTTTCCAAACTGGTCGTGGTGGGAATTTGCATTTGGGTGAAGCAGAAAAGCGCAAAACACCGGCCACGACTAACCAAACCGACGCCCGCGAGGTTGTAACGTGAGCTCTTCTCCCTGTTTGATTTCACCCAGCTCGCCACACAAGCTTAACCGCCAACTTCTGGTTCTGGTTTTCGTATTTTTCGTGTGTTGGTTGTTGGTGAAACCTTGCAAGCGATTACCTAAGCGGGCGAAATGCAGTGTGCGCCAAAGCTGCTGGTGTGCAGTGATATACTATCCGCACACGAGAGGTCACTAGGTCAGAGCGCTGAGGGCTTTGGAGTTCCCGACGGTGCTGAGGTTTCAGTTTAAACCCAATTTCCCAAGCTGATGCCGGGGGAGCTTATAGTAAGAGCTTTGCTGGAAATCATACTCTGCTCTGTAAATCAGTTGTTGAAATTGAAATAGGAATACTCCTAGCAGAGGAACCATTCCTAGTGATAAAACTTTTTTTGGACATTCGGACGATGTGCTCTCCTTGGGAATTGTGGGGAATGATCACTTCGTTAAAATGTGAGTAATGTCCAGTGATATTGCATTGATTCCTTCATATCACGCTATGTGGATTGCTTGTTGAATGTTGCCATCATTCATCACCACTCACCGCTTCTTTTTCTTCTTCTTCATGGGCAGCAGTACGATACCACATCCGGTTGCCTTTTCCCCTCATTACCGTGATTAGCATAGAAACGGGACGGCGGGAAAGAAGAATAATAATCAGCATTTGTGCGTGTCTTTTGACGGACGTAGTGTCGTCGATGTCCAGCGACTGTCATCGGCGCGGGCACATGGGGGAACCCACGTTTCACCATATCTCGCACGCAGAGAGAAGCCCAGAACCGCGATATCGGTTGGTGGCGATGGCGCTGTCGGTAGCTTATCGTCCGGGAGACAACAGGGCGCGCTGATTGCCGCCGCATCTAGTTTCCTCCGCGTTGAGAGTAGCTAAAAAAGAAAGAAAAAGACCGGCTGCTTGTGTGTTGATTGTTGGCATATTTCAACCAGATAACCGAGAGCCGCTTGGGCCTGGTGGGCGATAGTTAACTTGGCGATGGTGTACCGCCTCGCATGTAAACAGGTGTCCGCGTGTGCCCACAGAATGGCACATACCAGCAACGATGGTTCGTACGAGAATAGATGGAAGATATACACTGTCCCATGTTGTTTTGTTGCTGGTGGGTATCGTTAATGAAAGACAACAGCCCACGACAACTCAAGGGAATGATGGTACTTTGTTACAGCGCGATCTGTGTGCGTTGTTGTTATGTCCAGTGCGCTGGAGAGATAGGGTCGTACGTTTGAGCGACGTTTTTTTCCCAATTATTTTCTATCTATTGTGCACGGCTAGCGCTAGATGGGGCCGGAAATTCACTTTCTAAACAATCACGACGACACACACACATACAGGTCGATTAGAAAGTCACGATTTTTAGACCCAGGTGCAGAAGAAGATTGGACATTGAAGGGGTTTTTCCTTTTTCTTCTTTTTGCTCCAGAAACAGGGAGAGTGAGTCGTTCAGTGTGAGGTGGCCCTTTTCTGTATAGTGATGGTGCGCCAGAGAAGACCCCAGATCGCCAGTCAGCAGTCATCGCCATCAATATTGAATGAGAAGTTAACGGATAGCCGTGAGGAGTGGTGAAGTGGTGGGCGAAGTTTTGCGCGAAAGTGGCCTGAGGGATGGTCGCGCTGGTAATGATGGTCCTGTGTGTCACGTTAGCGGTCCCGGCAGCGTGCTCTGAATGATTGATGAGTGACGGTGTGGTGTTGGGGCCGGTGGCTTCTAGCCTTAGCTACACAGTGGTGATTTTGATGTTCGCCTACGACTAGTACAGAAACTGGCTGACAGTTAGCAGTGCCCAGATATTCATCTTTCTGATATTCGTTTGCATTCGGAGCTCACACGAATCGAACTAACATACAGAGAATAGAATCGTAAAAGCTTCTTCTACCGTGTTGTGTGCCACCTGATGGTTAGATAGCAATGTATAGAGCATATTTTTAGGATTCATACACTCCCCGAGTTGCGTGCCTGGGCTCTGAAGCCGCAAGATAGGAAATTGAATCCCTCAACAAGGATCAATAAATAATGTGCTCTTTTGGAGAATCGATCGCGACTGTAGCCGGGTCCTCGCTGTGTTAGGCACATATTGAATGTCAAAGGAGAGGATGTGTTGTTGATGAATATTGATAATCTAAAACCAGTGTTCGCTGAGCCCGGTGGTTGTGTGCGTGTGTGTCAGTGCCCCGGCCCTAGTAATCAGTTTGATGTATGCTCCAATGAATAGGAAAAAAGGGGGCGAAAACATGCATTAATTAATATTTTAGCTTTCCCTTTCTACACGTCTAGTGCCTGGCGGCTCTGGATGGATCCGGTGCGACGGAAAGGATGTCCTTCACACTTGAGCTAATAGAAGGGTTGGAAAATGCGTTAAACAGCTCGTTGTAAATGGATTTTTATAGCACTTTTATTGACGATTGGCGACTACTGACAAGCCTTGTGAAGCAATCCGATATTCTGGGTGAGGTTGCAAAATATTGTGAAATATTTTCAAACCGCCTAATGCATGGCTCAACACAGATGATCCTATGATGTATATGTCCTCAGAACTCACATTATGCTCATAAAATAGTACCATTCCACAATGCTTTGTTATGGTACGCGGGGTCGGAGCAAACTGCTGCCGCATAAATTACTCGTTAAATGATCAACTTGGCACAGTGGACGAACGTTTGGAACAAATGGCGCGGAAACACTCGGCAGGAACACTAACAGCAATCCCCGAGGCGGCGAAAGGTGAGGTTTTTAGCTGATGCCAAAATGACCCACTTTAGGCAAAAGAGAACGTCACAGGCGGCAGCGTCGTTGTGGTTCCTGCCATCGTCATTTCGTGGTTTGGCACTTTCACCTCCCGTGCGTTGTTTGTTGTTGCAAGCGCGCACTTGAGGAAAAGAAAGAAATGAAATAAACAACTCCAATGGCATTTGGATGGGGTGGGATGGGACGAAAAGCTCTTTTTTTTTGCACGCAGAGGAAGCACGGCCGGAAGGTGGTTTGTTCGATGCTCTAAATACGGTGGCGCCTTAACCGCGTCTTTTACTGGCAAAGTTTTGCCAGGGTTGATTGGTTGGGATGGCCTTGGAAAAGAACTGCTGTGAAGACGAACTGCAAATAATTGTATTTTATTTGAAATGAAGACATTTAAACTGAAGATTTTATTGTTCTTATCAATAAATGAGTTATTTAAGCGTGTGTTCTTTTTGTTCTTTACAATTTGCAAAAATACAACAAGTTCATATAATGTGCATTAAAATAGAACTCTTATCTCTCATTAACGCATCTTCTTGATCGATCTTGTGGAAAACTGTTGTGCGTTCAGTTATCATTGTAACCCCGTATGTAACCTATTCACTCAATCAACGATTTTATTGAACCTCGAATGACTCCGCTCGCTGCGTTTTAATCATTAGCGTTATCAGCCTTCGTTGCTCACTATTTATGCCACTCACGGGCAGAGTACCCATCAAGTGCATAAAAGTCATAGCACGCCAACGGCGGAACCATTCCTACACAGGAAGCATTCTATCAATCTTGAAAGCTGACTCCATATTCTATTGCCGGTGCACTTCAGATGTTGTTGGAAATGGGGAAGAGGGAAGCAGAAAAACAAAACCTATCAAAAGCCGATCGAACACGCACTGTCTTGGAGCATAAAGCCAAAGTGGAAGCGAAAAAAGTGCATCGGGGACAAACAATCTGAGGTTTGTTGCGTTGGTTGGCTTTTGCTCTGTGGCTTTTACACCGTTTGCTGGTCGGTGAAAGGTAATAAAGTTATTGATTTAATTTCCCTTTCCGCCGCAGCGCCTCAAGGCCATCCGGGAGACTGTTGTTGCAGCGAAAAGTAAAACGGGGCTGAAGAAGTTGGAAAAACAAAGAAAGAAACGCGGAATAGCCTACATTTTGTGGCGTTAAATGATGGGAAGAGATGAAGTAAAGCTCCTCAATAACATTCAGTTTTAACTTCTGTTTGTTAACTCTTTGACAAGGACTTCAAACACCAGCCAACTTTTGAAGCAAATCATTTTTAACCAAACAAATCGGTCAAGTGTGGTTTCTGTTCCGTTTTTTTTTCTCCAATCGGTCAAGCCTAATTGAATGGCGGTTTCTGTTCCGTTTTTTTTCTTCTAATTATCTTTAAACGTTTTGCTGCCATCGATCAGTGCAACACGCGAAACAGTGTTCGCCTATCGTGTATCCCTTACGGCAGTACAACGGTGATTATCGCTTCACCTACTAATTAGAAGGAATTCGATATAATTAAACCACACACACACACAAACAGCTCCGTGGGTGGGTGAAATATCTTGTGTTGCGGCGATTACTTCTGCTCAATTAAAACACCACCCGTTCAAACCCATTTTCGATTGCAAATGGGAATATGGAACAGTGAAACCAAAACAGGGAAATCATTATTTATGCGACGATTGTGTAGCGTTACCGTTCCCTTTCGGTATTGAACGGATTTTTAAATTTTAAATACACATTTTTCCCTTCAAATCAGGGTTCGGCAAGGTTCACCTATTTGGTCAATTCACCTTCTGGCAGATCTAAAAGTGAGCTTTGCTACATGTAGGAATTAAATGTTGTATTCAAAATTGAATAAAAATTCTCTCTTAAAGTATGTGTGCTCTAAATCTTATTAATTAATCTGTTGTGTTTCGTCTGATTCATACATCAAAAACTGGGAGTTCAAGAAGATATTGGGGCCCTTTCCGTTTGAAGCTCGTAGGCTGAAATTTCAGCCTGTCAGCTGTTTGCATTGTATAGCAGTTTTCGAGCAGCTATCTAAGTGAGTATAATATACAGGTGGGCTTATCCCAAGGTGTATGAATTTAGAAGACTGATTTTTATCGCTTCTGCTTCTTAATGAAGATTTTAAGAGTGTTTTGAGTATTCGTCAAGCCTCCAGAAAGCTCGTTGGAGCAAAAGTTTTCACTCGTTTTGTCAAAAAGTGATATTCAAATTAGGTTATAAAAAAATGCTATGAGACCACCTGAACTACATACACTTTGATTCCAGATTCGATCACCTGATTTCTTTAATGCACCTTGGGATAAATGTAAACAAAACCGTGTTTTCGAGCAGATACTCGAATCTAATTCTAGCTTTGTGGCTAGAATAATCAAGACTGAAAATTGCAGGCTAGTTTTTTGTGTGGTTTTGTATGGAGTGTTTACATGATTTCAGCCTCCAACTGTCAAACTCCATACAAAAAACTAACTAGAATCGTGAAGGCCCCCACTATCAGAAAAATAGTTGATTTTCCACGCTCATGTGTAAAAATTATAAAACATGCTGCAAACATTGACTAGAAAGTAGACACGAATCTAGATTGACGTTTTTATTCCCCTTTAATGTAGATGATACGTTCCCGGGTATCCCGTGGTACAGTCGTCAACTCGAAATCTCAATAACATGCCCGTCATGAGTTCAAGCCTACAAAATGGACCGTCGCCCCCAAGCAAGAACTGAGACTATCCGGATGCGTGGTTATATGAATTAAGTCTCGAAAGCCTGTATAGGCAGGCCGGCATGTCCTCGTAGGACGTTATGCCAAATAGAAGAAGAAGAATAGCATTCTATGCTGATTTAGGCTTTGCATATTTTTCGACATTATTCACTAAATCAAGTGGAATACACATAATCATATAAAGTAATGAAATGTTTTTAATAACATTCAGCGAGAAGTATGGACAATGCAAAAAAAATTAAAAAAAAAACATAGAAAATAAAACTTCGTTCAGCAAGGTCTCACTCCTCTTTTAATCCGATCTGGCCGCCTTGATGAATAGTTAACCAAGCCCTGTCTCAAGCAATACAATAGAAGTAATTGTAACCTCTGTGTCATATGGGTAAAATGACGAATTTATTTGCTTTGTAATTTTTAACATTATTTTTGTTACTCACATTTACACTGCACTTCAAAGTTGTGTTGGAAAACAAACGGCTGAACAAATACGGTCTTATCATTTGTGAATGAAATCGTCATTGGCGCGCACAGTCAGCCAGTCGCAGTTTGATAACGCGCTCGTTTGAAGAAGACACTCGTTGGCGAGAGTTGATAATAGCTACGGGATTGGTTCAATATGGTGTGTTTAGCTTCGCAACATGACACACTCCATTAATTGGAAGGGGTGAAATGGCTATGAATCATCGGAAATACTTTCCGGGGACTTTTCCCTTTTGCCGTGTTAATTTTGAATGTAATTTGTCGGTCGTTTTCCGCAACGCCGCAACGAAATCAAGAGACAACTCCCGCATCCGAAATACCTGTTAATTGCTAAATATTTATGATTCACACGTCCCAGGCGCTGTGCAGTCGTTTATGCTTACAACATTGCCTCTTCCGCGTGCATTAGCATGTGCCGCTTATCCACCCGTCTGGTGCGCGGCTCAGCATCGAACTAATTGGCCAAGAACGATGCATGGCACTGCAGATGAAACTATTTTCTCATCAACCGCACACACACACACATGGGAAAGAAAAGACACACACTCTCAAACGTATTGCAGCTGTCACAGCAGCGCGGCGGATGGGCGAACATGTTTGGGTTTTTGCTGCTGTTTTATTATTTTGGTTTCTTCTCATTGCTCTGGGTGTTGTTGGGTTATGTGTTAGCTTGCTACATTGCATCCGCGCCCATGATGAAACGACCATTTCAAGTTCCTTCCCATCGCTCTTTCTCTCTCTTAGTGTGGATATGTTGAGTCCCATCGATGCAGGAGATGATCACTAGCCTGGCAGGGGAGCTAACCAATTGGGTTAAGGAGTGGGAAAAAACACACACACCATGTTTATGTTTTTCTTTCAAGACGGACTCAACGGACGGGAAGAATACGGACAGCAGCATGCTGCTCATATATGTGATAAAATATCGCTTAAAACACGAACCAGTAAGCGAAAGAAAGGCAAACGGATGAGACAGAGAAGTAATGGGCCCGGCGGCACAATACGCTCACTCTGCACGGCGTTATGGGAAATGTGGACGGCTCTATATCACACAGTTTGGTGGACCCAAATCAATTGCCCAAAGCCCCTCCGGAGGGGGGGTTTGCAGTTTGTTTTGACTTTGGTGGTAGAGTTTATTTCCGATCAGTATCCGGGCGGATGGCGTTGGTCTCAACCTCAACTGCGGCTTGATCGTACGAAATGAGTGTACCATTGTGGTGTGGAAGAGGAGGATGTGGAAAGGGTGATGAATTAATTTTGCTACATTTTCATACCACAGCCCCGTGTGTGCCCTTTTCATACAAAGGAGTAGGTTATTTTGAGTCAGACATGGTGGAATTCAAAATCCAACCAGTCGCGTGTTTGCATCTCACAGGCACGCGTTCCAATTGCGCAAAGCGAAGAAGTAGAAATGCATGACGGCAGGGGCATACTTAAAGAGAGTGCATCTCGGGTGTTAGATTTCTTGTTGGACAGGGAGCGGACGATGATTGTGACATATGACTTACTGATGCTGGTGCGGTGAGTGCGCAGTCAAAGCAAAGCAGGTCGCGTAGTCTTTGGGAGAGTTAGAAGAGCATTCAATGTAAAGGCGCGTGAGTCATACAAAAACGAGGAAATAGAGTTTCCCAATGCATTGCTTAGCTGATGAGTTTGGGCAGAACATCCTTCCCGCTGTGATGAGGGAAGATATTGCCACTAGAAAGTCATCATTTCTCGCAGGGAATGAATCATTGCATTGATGATTTTTGTCTTTGATTTCTAAACGTTGCCTCCGAGGTTAGCAACAAAACAAGCAAAATGTAACACAAAACTACCAAGGGAGAAGAGCGTGATTTGCATCCATTTTCAACCACGGTTGGTAACGGTTCCCCTCATGTAGAACTGCTTGCCCATTATCACCTGAACGAATGGCGTTCGTGTCTGTGGCCGTGGTGCCCTCAACCTGAACCGCACAACCATTTGCCCATGACAGCCGGGGAAGTAACTGTGTCTCTCTTCCTTTCTTTCTTGCTGCTGTGGGCCCGTTGATAGAAGACAGCTCCCGTTTTGGAGGTGCAAAATCCATGTAGCGAAGCAGAACCGTGTTGAGCTCTGTTTGGGGCGAGAGAAAAAAACCTCCGAAAGCGATTCATGTGAGCCACCACCGTAATCATACAAAAAAGCGTGACCAGAGAGAGAGATCTGAGCGAGACGTGAGTCATGGCGAGACACCGCAGAGGGAAGCCAACATTGCGTAGTGAAACCTAAAAACCACTGCCACCTTTACTCGGGGGAGAAATAAATTGAAAACGTGTGTAAAATTACCTTTTTTTTGTTGTTGAGGCGCTTCATCCTCAGTGATGGAGAAATTAGCCAAGGGAAATGAGCGTACTAAGCAGTTCTTTTTTCATTGGTGCAATAGGATTTTCAGTTTTGAGCATGTTGAAGGAAATAATTTGCTTTTAATTGTAACGAGCATGAGTTCGCGACTGGGTCCTACTTTGACGGACGGGGATATATCAGAGATCCGATGCGTATACATCAGCAGCAGGACGTTCTCCAGTAGAGTTGCTTCAGACGAGATATTTGAAGCAACTCCACATTAAACATGTGGATAAACCCAATTTCAGTAACACAATTCAATTGTACTAATTTTCATTTTTCCTGCTTGGTTTCTCTCTTTTTTGTAAAAAGGTTCTAGAGTGTGAATAAGCCAACCCATTCCTCGCCACCATCATCGTTCCCACCGACAACCGACAGAGGGTGCTGTACTGTCGTGCTCTTCTTCCATTCAAGCCGTATTACTGTCACTGCCTCACAAACCAACGAAACCAAAGTGGCCAAGCTACGACCGTCTGCCATCACATACACACTTTGCCAATCTTCCCGAAAAGCTGGACATCATCACACGGCGTAAGGAGTAGTAGGATCGACACCGACCGACCGGTCGCCTGTATTCGCATCCCATTTGCCATTAGTGTTGTATCGTCAGGGCCCGCTCGCAGCATCACAAAACTTCCCCCCAACGTCATTATGGCGACCACGATCGCTTCCAGAAGCGGGCGGCTGCTCGCCCTGCTGCTCATACTGCCCGGTGCGTTCGTAGCGGTAGCACAAGCGGAACCGATACTGAAGATCCGCACGACTGAGTTTACCCGGTTTAACGAAGCTGTCGAAATGCAAAGCTCAACGTCGTACAATGCGCGCGGCATGGCACCGCTGTACGAGATCACCAATCGCGTCATCGATCTGTTCGTCGACGAGAATCCCATCCCGGACGGTAAGTTGCGTGTGGACTGTACTGTGACGCTATTAATGCTAACCATTTCTCCAACCATCATTTTGTAGGCTACATTACCGTGAAGGAAGGCGCGATCGCACCCGGACCGAACGTTTCGGACAACAATTGGGGCCCGCTGCTGAAGCAGTACTGGGCGATCCTGCTGGTGGCGGCCCTGTGCATCATCATGATCGCGCTCATGCCCATCATGGGACTGTGTCTGTGCTGCTGCCGGTGTTTCGGTGGCTGCGGCGGACGATCGCAACCGTTCGACAAGAAACACGACACCTGCCGGCGGGCCATTTTGGGCTTCCTGCTGATCTGCTCCACCTCGGCTTTGGTGTGAGTGTTCGCCCCCCCACCGGCACCGGCACCGAATCCTTACAACAGCGCACTGATTGATTGTGTTTTTTTACGCATCCCTCTTGCAGATTTGGCGTGGTGGTTGCGTTCGTCACGAACAGCTACATGCAGCATGGGGTGGAAAACATTACCACTTCCGCCCGGCACGGTGTGCACGACACCCGCCTGTACCTGCAGACCACCTCGGCCCACATCGACCACGTGCTGAACAAAAACTACCAGGAGCTGAACAACGATCTGAAGCAGCTGCTGCACGACGCCTCGGACAACATTATCAAGCGGCTCGAGGAGGAATCGAAGGCGGAAAAGCTGACGACGCTGTACGAGTTCGTGGAGAAGCTGCCCGGCATCAAGGGCAGCCTGGAGAAGATGAAGCAGCTTACCAGCGAGCTACGGATCACTGCCTCGCAGCTGAACGATGGTAAGTTGTTTTGAAGCACAGGGGGGGGGGAGCTTCCGGTGCAAAAGAATAGACATTCGAAACGGTTTGTTGTATTGTTGATTTTTGTAGGACTGCGCGGCGTGAAGCGAGAACTGCTGACTTCGCTGAACAAGTGCGGCACGCAGGAGTGTATTAAGGTGATGGACGATTACAAGATCGGACGGTTGAATGTGAACGGAATCGACTACAACTCGGTAAGTCATGGGGTCATTGCGGGACTTTTGAATCTCCGGTGACGCTTGTGTGTTGGTGTTGGTGGTGGCAGAACAGATCTATTAGAAGCTTTTAAATTAAACAAATATGCTTCATACGGTATTGTCAGTGTAGATTACGTTTGTGAGATTCAAAGCAAAGCTTTCAAGAGGTTCGTTAGGAACAGTATGAATGACAAACATTAAAAGAATATTTAATACCTCAAAACCACTAATAACAAAATGGGTAAAAAATAATTAAATTTATTATAAAAATAATTGGTAACGATTAGGTGTTAGTTTTAGTGTAAGATTTGTTTTAATCATTGATCAAACATTCATTAATTCATCTTCATGGTTGAACTCATCGTACGCAGTATATTATTGATCGTGCATAGTAGAGGTTTCGTGAATTCGTAGCAGTGTAGGGTTAATTGCATCATTTTTGCTTTGATTGTTTTCTGCGTATCAATCAAAAACTGTTCCAACGTTTTCTTGTAAACTCATCTTGGTAACAACTAATCGATAAGCTTTTGGTTTTGTTTTACCTAACAATTGCTTCTAAATCTCTCTACTCTTTCGAAAAGTCATTCATTATCAATGATCAATGATCCTGGTTTCGTGCATATCATTCATTTCTTTCAATCATGTACCCATCATGAGTCAAACAAAGTCATACTTGCCATGTATCATTTTACACTATTTCATCTTTTCCCCAAATTGTACAATGCAAATGCATTGGACTCGCGGGCACAGCCGGATTGCTGGCCAACGAATCACCCCGTTCACTCCGGGTTTCTCTCACCACCACCTTCACCACTTGATATTAAACACCGCAAAACACAATTGTTTCTTCTAACACCGTACCGAAACTAACGCAATTAATTAACCTTACTATTATTCATCCCGGACACATTTATCCACCGTCACATTACTTTCATCGTCGAACAGATACAAGACAGATACTTCCCGAGGGTAGGTGACTCTTTCGGCTTTACTGCTAGTGTTGGTTTGTGTTGTGTTCGCGTTGTGTTATGTCCTTCGTTTTCTGTTTAAAATATCTTGATTTGTTTTCCCCCTTTTTTGTTGATAAAATGCGACTGCCCCGAGGAGTTGTATTATGATTTTTAACATTTCTTTTAAACAATTAATTCCATATGCTACGCTCTCGTATTAAACTAAATCCTTTCCTTGTTTGATTGAGTTACTTTTCTTTCCTACACCGATGCTAGTTTTGTTATACTTTTCTTTGAATTGTTCTTCGGTTCTTTAATTAACCCCTTCCTTAATATGTTTATCTCCTTCAGTGTGTAAGTGTGTGTGTGTGTATGCGTGTGTTTGTGTGTGATATTATCTGCAATGTTTTATGTGTTGAACCCAAAAAATCACCAAAAATAACAGTTAACTCAAGTGAAATTGGAACACAAAATTGGAGCAGGCAAAAGCAACAGACATAATATCATTCCATACAACATGTCGGCATTTTAACTGAAGCGCATTTTTCAAACAACAGCTATGCATTTATTTACATTTTTAGTTCTGTAAGATACTTATATGCACCTTATAACGTTGTAGGTCAACTCTCTATATATACATTAATGTTGCTGCAAGCATTATCTTAAGTTACTTTTTCCAACATTAAGCAGCTTTTCAGCAGCAAACCATGCAACCGCGCGTCTTGATTGTGCCAGTTGAACTAATTTCGATCGTATCGATGTGTTGTTACGCTCATTTTATTCTTCAGCTGCCCGATCTCTCTCAAATAATAGAGAGTGTTAAGCAGCTGACGGACAGCAGCCTGGGCAGTGCCATCCACCAGGGTGTCGACCAGATGAACGCACTGAAGAGCACGCTGCGGCAGACCGTGCTGCAGAACATTCCGAAAGTGCAGGCCGCTTCGGACTCGACCGGGAAGGCCATCAAGGACGTATCGAACATGCTGACCTCGCGGCTGAACAACGTGGCCGACACGCTCGGCAACAACTCCTACAAGCACCTGGACACGGCGGACGAGTACATCGAGCAGTACAGCATCTACCGCTACTACGCCGGGCTGGGCATTAGCTCCGTGCTGCTGCTGATACTGATGTGTCTGGTGTTTGGGCTGCTGTGCGGCATCTGTGGCAAGCGGCCGGACGGCTACGGTGACGATTGCTGCAACAAGGGTGCCGGTGGCCGGTTCTTGATCTTGTAAGTGGTCTGATTTAACTACGATAAAATTCATTTAACGACCTGAACGGTATTTTATTCGTATCCGCTTTCCCGTTTGACAGCTCGGTTGCCATCATCTTCCTTACCTTCTCCGTCATTTTGGCGGTCGCGTTGGCCTCCTTCCTGGTGGGCACGCTGACGCGCCGTGCCGCGTGCGACTCGCTGCGCGACCCGGCCAACGATCAGATCATCAACTATCTCGACCAGTTCGTCGATCTCAACCGGCTGTACGCGGATCTGCGGGCGCAGGCGGAACGGTCGCGCACGAAGCTGCAGGTCAGCGAGCAGGTGGAACCGGTCCACATCGGCGAGGTGATTGTGGCCTGCCAGCAGAACGAAACGATCTACAAGGTGCTGAAGCTGAACAACTTCATCGACATCCGCACGATACGCGACTTCCCGGAGCACTACGGCATTACGCGCGAGCTGGCGGCGCTGAAGGAAAAGATCAAGATCCAGTCGGTGCAAATCCTGACGCCGGAAGCGACGGAAGACATCCGTGCGCTGCAGGAGTCGAAGCTGAACGATTTCGATGTGGATAAGTTTACCGACAATGTACGTTAATGTCTGGTGCTTTGTCAGAAAGGGGTTTTTTACCGTTGTCTTTGGAATAATTTTAACAGTTGACCTTCAACATCACCGAGTACAACTTGAACGAGATTGCCGACAAGCTGCGAGAGGTGGCGAACCGTGTGCCATCCGGAAAGGAAATGAACGACATCAAAGTGAACCTCAAAAACCAAGCGCTCCATCTGTCTTCCTATCAGGTAGGTAGCAGGTCCTGCTGTCTCGCGTTAAGAAAAGCTCCACCGAGTCTTTGGTTAACATTTTCAGACCAACCTCGTCGATCCGATGATTGCGTCTACCAACGAGCTGATTAAGCTGTCCACCACGCTAGACACCAGCCTGAAGTTTGGCGAAAAGTCGTTCTCGGCGGCGATCGATAAGTTCCTGACCCAGATCAAGGACGCCGAGGAGTACATCAACAAGTACGGCAAAACGTTCGTGCAGAACGTGACCGAGGAGCTGGTGTCCGGGTTTAACAACCAGATCCATTCGTACATCACGCTCGTGATCGAGTCGACCGAGGGCGACATTGGGCTGTGCGGACCGGTATACAACGTGTACGAATCGGTCATTGTGGCGTCGTGCAATCGCATCGTCGATCCATTCGTAAGTATTTCACACACAAACGCAACACAAATTGTACCAATTAATCCATCGCTTGTACGCTTGCACTTTCCCGCTTTAGAATGGATTCTGGGCTGGCGTTGTGTGGTGTCTGCTACTGTTCCTGCCGTCGATCATTTTCGGCGTCAAGCTGTCGACGCTGTACCAAAAGTCGGATCCCTACCCGGGCCCGATGGTGGAATCGTAAGTGCCAAATGATAGTTCTTCTCTCCCTTTCCACACCCCCTCTAGCTTACAGTAGTGATTTCAGCAGCCACCCCTGAACAACTGCATGGCTTAAGTAGATCTCCAAAAAGTATAGTTAAACTTTGCGCTTGCATGTGTGTGCATGTATGTACTAAAACGTGTCGACGTTGTACTGTAGTTTAGTGATCATTGCATGAGATTAGTTTGTGCGGAGTATATTGGACTGTGCTGCATGCCGATCGCTTTATAACGAGCTTCCCACTGTAACAGTATTAAAATGTGACCGGCAGGGTATTCGGATTCCACTTGTGCTTTAAGATTTGCTTTTTAGTTTTTAAAAATTCCTACCGGGAACGGAGCGTTATTCATGGTTTAAGTTTATTTTATGCAAAATATTAACATTAAGCTTTGAGCGAATTTTGTAAAGATGGCAAGTTTGAATGGGTACATGCTGTTTTTTGTTTGGTTGGAATGTATACATTAGCTGGTAATGGCAGCTGTTACTATTAAAAGAGATTTTTCTATGGTAAATACGGTTATGTTTTTGCAATTATTTAATAAATCCACTGTACATCGAATGCACTACTTAAGTTATTGGTTATGCTAGCAAGTTGTAAATATGCAAACTCCTTTCTGTTGACCCTAATAATACTGTAAAGCTCAATTTAACTGTAATTTAGCCTAGTTTAGTGTAGAGACTATTACTGCAATCAGTTTAATAATAAAAAACGTTTCCAAAATAAAATGGGCTAAGGTGCTTCCTCCACTCCGGCACAGTTCGGGATTAGTTTGTTATGGATTAAAAAAAAAAAAGATAAGCTTTTTAACGAGGTGCTGTTCTAATGAAGCTCAAACAACCACAGCAGCAGCTCACGTGTGTTAAACTTTTTGGAAAATGCTGTACAAAAAAAAAGGCAACAAATGACAAAACCACAGTTTGGCTAGAGTTTGAGCTTTCGATATTGCTTCTCAAACTCTCAGCAAATCAAACTACGTGAGCTGAGCTGTTTCCGTTCATCGTTCGATGGGGCGCACGTGTTAAATATGTATTTGAAGCGTCTGCTTCCCACTTTTCGTTCTCAACCTCAACGGTGATGATGCACGCGTGCTAGAAGGAACGCTCTGCACTGGACATTGCAACAAGGATATGCATCAACCCCAGAAAAAAAAATCCCCTCTGCATCGTGCACCGCAAATACACTGCCGCATTTAGTGCAAGAAAACGTATAATTTGTGTGTTCATCTATTCCGTCTTTCGTTTCTCTAATCTCTTCCCCTTTCCTCATAACACACATCCGTCACATATCTTCACTATCGGGGTTTGTTACCTCCCCTCTCATACTCATTCGTTCGTTCGTGTAGATTTGATTCATTATTAGATTGGATTTGAAGTAATTTGGTTTCAAAGTCACGGTTTGAAAAGAGTGTAAAATAGTGTGTTTTCTTATTATTATTTTGTGTTTTTGTATTAGTTTCTCGCCAAAAAAAAAACGGTTTCAGCAAAAAAAAACACAATCCCTCCTTCTTGCAAGTTGGTTTTTGCGTGTGGTGATGGCAAACTTTCTCTCACTCTCTCTCTCTCACTCACTCACTCACTCTATTGGATGCGATATTTTATGTTTGTGGTATTGTTTCTCTTCTTGTCATTTTCCGTTCTCATTACAGTGAGTATCTGTATGATGCCTACACCGAGCGTGATAACATTCCTCTCGCGAGGTAAGTTCCCCCCCCCCTCAGGCGGCTGACAGCATTCTCCATTTGTGCGGGGGAGAAGATGATGTGGGGGGGTACATGAGCGTGTAAATGAGCATTAGGAGCCAGGAACGATTAGGTGTTCCGTTCTCCCCGGCCAGCCCTTTGATCGAATGATAGTTTAATTACGATGCCGAAAGCAAAGCGACCCCATTTACTTACCACCCATCCCATGCGAAACGTGTCTCACCGTAACAACTGTTCGTTTATTAATCGCCTGCATTTTCTGTTTTTTTGTTCTTACTCGCCTTTTTCCCTCTCTCTATCTCTTTGTTGAGATGGTTTCTGTCTTTTGCGATTTGGTTTGGTAACGTTTACTCCATTGTTTGCGCATTTGTATTTTGTTTTTTCTATCGGTTTTGTCTGTTTTGTCTCTTTTGCTGTTTATGAGCGATAAAAAATCCCAAAAAAAAACTCCCTCTGGATATGTTTAACCGATGTGTTTTGTGATGAGTTTTCTAGGACCTTACTCTATACATGATAATGCCACACATATTACATACATTACCCACTTTGGAAAGTATTTCGTATCCGTATATATACCTTATTCTGTAGTGCATATTTTAATTGAAACGAATTGAACCGAATCAACATTATTTCAGCAATTAGTAATGCAGTAGTCGGAGCGGTTTGTTTTTTAGATCGATCAATACCCCTTTATTTCTAATCGCCACCCCTCTTTCTCTGGTTGTGTTTCTGTTTTCCAGTGGTCCGAAAAACAAGCGCCGCAAGAAGCAGGACCGTCGCCGTGAGTCGCGCGATCGCCGCGAGATCTACTACGAAGAGGGCAGCCCTTCGCACAGCCGCGACCCGCGGTACAACGATATGGCTCCGAAGTAAGTGTGACGTTCCGCTCCGTGTGGTTGTAGCATTTTGTGTGTAAATAATGATGATAAAAAAAAAACCCTCAAAAGCTCTAAGGGCAACTCCATTCGTGGTACTTGTACGGTACCGTCGCAGCGTAAAACAGGCGTCGTACTCGGTGCACTTGAACGCTTGAACTTTCATATATACCATAAGAACAACCAATTTTTACATACACACATACACATGAACATGCATTGTACGATTCCATCCCCGTATATTCAAGCATAAACCATATAAGCGCGCATAAACGTCCGTTTGTTTTTGGAAGCGAA
Source organism: Anopheles quadriannulatus (assembly GCA_000349065.1). Lineage (NCBI taxonomy): Eukaryota > Metazoa > Arthropoda > Insecta > Diptera > Culicidae > Anopheles > Anopheles quadriannulatus. The sequence continues at coordinate 4,519,197 of KB666509.1, read as the reverse complement.
GAGAAGGCGAGTTCTCGTCTTCACGTTACATTTGGCCGTCATCAAGGGACGCTGATGCGTTTCATCATCTCAGTAGCATAAGCAGAGGAACCGCCCACCCCGTCACCAGTAGGAGCGGTGTCGTGTGTGTGTCTGTTTTTGTTAGTAGAAGACTAGTATGTAGGATAATGAGTAGTAGTGCTAGGGTAGGTGTGTTTGTGTGTTTTCCCCGGTCCTTTTTATAGTACTCTCGTCTTTTTTGTCTAGCTCGAAGATCATCATTTAAAAGACCCACACAACACACAAACACTTTTGGAGATTGGTTTTGTGTCTTCCATTGCGATCGTGTCACGCCACGACGTGCGTCCTCATCATCTTGTAATATGCGACCGAAATCGCTATTGAAAACGACCCACACGCACCCACACAATCCAAAGTTCACGCTTAACACGCCCCCGCTCCCTCCCTGGAACGAGGGCCTACCGTGGTGTTGGCATGTGCGTCGCTAACTTCCTGCCTCTGTATTTCTGTACTTCCGAACAGTGTAGTGTCACAGATCCCTTCAATACTAACCCATCGCGGCAGCGATACGGCGGCCTATTCGTCCCCGCCACCCCCGGTACTACTAACAACTTCCCACCACCAGCAGCAGCAGCAGCGCACCACACTGCACCAACGACACCATTCGACTCCCCTGCCACTGTCACTGCCAATGTCGCTGTCTGCGCCGGACGAGTCGCTGGACGCAGATCCACCACCACCATCTGCACCCTACAGCGGGTATCAGAACACCAGTCCCGCCTCGTTCCGGCGGTCTCAGCCCCGGCCGGAGCACGGTGGCGACTCGCCGAACCGGATGCTTAGCCGTCTGTTTAGCAAAAGCTTCTTCGACGACTTTCAAATGGCACTGGAGCAGGTCGATCGTGTGCCTGCTGACGGTGGTCGTGGCTCGTCCGATCTACTAACGGTGACGGGTGTGCAAGAGCGACGGCCGCACCATAACGCCTTACTGCTGCAGCAGCAGCAGCAACACCATCAACACCACCATCATCATCAGCATGTGCCACCACGGCCCGGGCATGTTAGCCGAAGCAATAGCAGTAGCGTTGGATCGGTCCGATCGATGGCGCTCGTGCCGACGCGGACGCCTTCGCCGCTCGATTTCCGTACCATGTCCTTCCGGCGGCCCCGTTCGCTGGCCAGTGAGGAGCAGGGCGGTGGGAAGCAGTCCGCAACCCGTACCGACAGTGGTTACGAGAAGTACTAGCGTGTACCTGCCCCGGACTGGTAGTGTGCGAGTAGTGTAGACATAGAGAGATTCGTCGGACAGCGGACACGGTTCGCCGATGCGGTTAGACCGTTGTGGCGATGATGGGCACCGTGGTGGCAGGTTTTCCTACCAGAGCTTCATCCATGCTATATCTCTCGCTCTCCCACTCTGTCTCTTTCGCCTTACAAAGGGAACAAAACCGCTCGTGTATGTTGTGGCCATACTCATCTCATTATGTTTGTGCTGATGTTGTTGTTGTTGTATTGTCGTTTTGGTTTCCCCTAGGTCCACCCCTATTCACCTGTTTACTGTCATTTTCTAGCTCGGTACGCTACACTCGTTTACTTGCTTGATTGTTGTTCCCCCCAGTGTATTTGTGTTTATTATCACGTTCCGACACAATTCCCTTTAGGAGAGGACATTTGGTATTAGCAGCACTACGCTGTTGGTGAAAGTAAAGAGCACTTCTCTGCGTTACATTCGAGCAGCGTTACATACTAAAGAAAATATCCAAGTTGCATTTTGACCATACCTTTCCAGCCGACTAACTGGTGTTGGTTTTGTAGTATTCTAATTTGGCAGTTTTCGACCAAAATATTTATACAAAACATGTAGTTTTTCATTAAGTGGATTGATTTCGGTACTACGTTAGCAATTTGATTTAAGTCTGTTTGGAGCCAAATGTTATCATTTTGAATTGATTTTTCAATTTCAATTAAAACCTCATTTATTTTGCCCTTAGCAAATGATTTGTCAGTGCAGAATTAGCTTAAAGAGCTGTATTTCGGGGACTATTTGTATAGTAACTTGTCATTGTTGAAATAATCAGATTTGTTTATTTGTTATTTGTTGTTAGCGGAGCTAAGCGCTGCAAGACAAATCGAAAAATTACTTAAATTTTAATTTTAAATCTAGATTTTTACAATTTGGATGTCATTATATACTTTTTCATACGATCTGATAAAGTTGACATACTTAATGGACTCTGTGTGACATTGAGTGATACTTGCATGCCTTTTTCTGGTACTTGAAAAAAGTATATTTTTTTAACTATCGTTTCGTTTTCTCTTTTTATCAAGAAAAGCAACTCAAAAACATGCATTTGTGTGTAAAAAATAAATTTTAGTAGCCCGATAACGCCCGAATCAAAATAATGTTTCCTAAGTGCATTTTTGTATCATTATCACATCTAAGTTTGAATCCCTTCATTGAGAGGTACGAAAAGATTTCATTTAAACTAGAGGTGTAAAAACAAATCTTTTTGAAGATCGGCTTAGTCCCGGTTCATTCAAAAATCAATCAATCAATCGTTCGTTCTCTACTAACTTGACAGTTAATGCCAAATCTGCAGTAAAAGTGAAAGAGAACATCTTTTACAGGGCTTTTACAGGGCTTTTCCAAGGTTTATTTGGTTAATTCCTAAATTTGTGTTGGATACTTCCCATAGTTTTTTGGTTCTGGCGAACCGGTTCATTCTAATTTTTTTCTCGTGAACTGAATGAACCGCATGATGCTGGTTCATTTGGGACATCTCTAGTACAATACAATAGCTAAAGTCGCATTCACACAATTAGCGCAGAAGAGTCAAGGTGTGTGTTAATTTTTGTATGGAATTGACACCTCGCACGCATACCTCGCACGCAAAGTGATACCTGCTCACTTGCTCATTTGGCGCATTTGATCCTTCGTCTCTGTTTCCCTCATAGAAGCGATGATACGGATCTTTCAAAAACTGATGCATGCATGATGCATGCACTTTACAGATCCGGTTCGTTCGAACAAATCCTGATCTGTTCAATATTTTTGAGCTGTTTGTCTACGGTTTTGGGTTCCTACTTCCGCAGTACAGTGATACATTGAATATATGGTTACACCAATATGCTGCTTGGGTCTTAGACCTACAGGCGTAACGCATAACGCTAACGTAACGTAACGAGGAATGTTTTGTACTTTTATCCTACTGTCACACTAGATTCACTAGCACAGTAACACTAGCGTTTAGTGGCACAATCAGTGCTTTACCACCGCTGTACATACACTTTTCTTCTTCTCACGTTGATGTCTGGTAGACAAATTGGGTGATTATTCGTTAGATAAGAAGGCTTTTCTCTGATTTGTTTCTTTTTTTTTTAATCACGCACAAAATCGAACTGAAAAACTCATATGTCATGTTTGGTTTTCTTCATACATCTCACGACCGAGATGTTTGTGTAAATGTCGTGTAAAACTGTAACGTTTGTACCGTGATGTTAATGTGTGTGTGTCTTTTGTCTTATATATTTCTTTAAATATTTGTCTTTTTTCCCTTTTCTTTCCCATCTTTCGGGATACAATTCGATTCTACCACTGCGTTCCTCAACCGTCATCAACGATCCATCGGTCCAAACGATTCTGCTTCGTTGTTGTCTCGTTCACAAACACACCCAACCCTACACAATTCTAACACCCTAAAACTAAACTAAAAAGATGCCACTATATGAGCACCTGTGATAGTCGGCCACGGGCTGCTGGGTTCGGTTTGCCGCAACAGCAACAATGCTATCGTCCTATTTCGTAATGTAAGAACCTCCTCCTCCCCCTTCGTAACGCAAAGACACATACACAACACCGCAAACGCGCACCTCTGCAGCAATCTGTGAGTAACAATAAAAATAATAATAAAAATCGTCCGATTGCATATGAAAAACCTGCATAATGTGTGTTGTTGGCTGATGCTCCAAGCATCTCGACACCATCGCTCGATCTTCCTGATCCTCCCCATAGTGAATGATCGTAGTCTCATCCCCCCACCCTTTGCCCTCTTTTTCTGTCTCTCGCACACACACACACACACTGATCCCAGGCCATTTCCCGGACTGTTTGTTCCTTTTTGTGTTGTCGATTGGTTTTGTTATGCGCATTTGCCCCGTAAGAAAGTGACGCAACGCCTAACCGCTGGTTGCGCAAGTGTTTGGCAAAGCACGTGGTAGACGTATATTGGCGAACGCGAGGAAGGTGAGAGGTACAGTTAGTTGAATTGAAACAAATGTCAAAAATTAAACAAAACAATTGGAAACAAAACAATAGACATAGATAGAGAATGTGAAAGGGAAAACAAGGCCATGTAAGTTGCCCAAACAGTTAGGACCAGATGAGATGTATGTTCATGTGTATGTGTTTGTTTGGTGCTGATGGAGAAAAAAGTACGCGAAAAAAACGCTCGCGTGTGTGTATGTATGCACGTGTAAATGTACTGTGTACTGATAATAGTGTAAATAGTAACAGAAAAAGTAAACTAAACAAAAAAATAAGATAACCAAAAACAAAACATGCACTCTTTCTCTATACCCTTAATACTCCTTTCTCTCTCTCTCTTTCTTTTCACATCACAGTTTTTGTTGTTTTCATTTTGCTAGTAATGTGACTTTATCGCCCGATGGATGATCTTCTCCTCTAATGGTATGCTTTGCTTGCCCACTTTCAGAAACTGGGATGGAGCTCCGCCACGGTACCAGAACCCGCCGATGGCACCACCGGCAGCAGAGTATGAGCGACCACCACCGTACTACTATCCGGGCGCTCCGAGCGAACACGAGTAAAGCGCGCCATTAATGTCGTCCCTTTAGTTCCGGGCAAGATCCGCGGAGTTTTGTTGGACCTGCTAGTGTGTTTGGACAGAGTGTGTGGAAGTAGGAAATGATAAGTTCTGTACGGTTTGTCGACAAGACGATCCTAGCCAATGGCTTCTTCCACAAGATCCCTTCACACATCACCACACACACAAACACACATCCGCGCGTGCCAAGGTGCCAGAAGGGAAGGGAAATGTGTTCAAACACTGGTTGCACATGGAAGCGCATTTGCGCTTACTCTCTATCATCTATCATTTACAAAATTCGCCATCAAGAACGGAAGCATAGCACGTGGTTTTTTCGTTTCGTTTTGCTGTTTTGCGCAGTAAAGCTCCTCTTTTATTTGCCTAATCGACATACACACGTAAATATTATACTCAATGCTGTGCAGGAGTAGTAGTAGCAGTAGTAGCAGTAGTAAGAGCGGAAGATTTAACTTTTAAGCAGTCCTGTTTGTTTTCCGTTTTGAAGCAGTAAGAATTAAATATATTTTTCATACGCTCTACTGCGTTGCCTGTGGAGTTACACGACCGGGATCGGTACAAGCATTTAAAAGATTAAAAGAGACGCGAGAGAGAGAGAGAGCAGCAAGGAAAGTGTGTGTGTGTAGTATGAAAACATAAGAATCTCAAATTCGGTGTAGCCTGTTTGCTGCCATAATTTGCTCCATTTTCAATGCAACGCCGACGAGTGTACAGGGGTTTGCTGCGTTGCTACAATTTTCATTCCAAAAAAAGACCAAACGATTCTTCGAATGAGATCATTACAAAAACGAAACAACCATGCGCCGCAATATACGTAGCATTTGATCGTGCATAGATCGTGACATACCTTCCGTGTGCGTGCGTGCATGCGTGTGCGTGTTTGTTTGCTCAAGAATGTTAATTTGAAAAAGGAAGAGAGAGAGAGAGGAAAAAGCGAGACATTAAAATACTGAATACGCATGAAGTTTTATCGAATTATAATAATTAGTGGTTTGATTGCATCGCCGCGACCCGATCAATCAGTCCGCTGTCCGGGGACAAAGCAACCGCATACTGCCCTTCCCCTTTTATTACGATTGAATATTCAGAATATTCTCTGTTTAGTGGGTTTTAAGTGGTCCTGTGTGTGCGTGCGTCTTTTTTACCGCCGTCTTTTTGCTATTTACGAATGCTCCGTGCCCCCATCGTGTCGTCTTCGAATGGACGGGTACAATGCTCAGTTTACATCAGTCACCACACCGTAGCAAATCTTCTTACCGGCGTAGTAGGTAGCGTACACGGGTATGTTGTAAAATGGGGGTTTCAGCAGCTCCCTTGGGTTTTGGGTGTGGAGAAACAAAAAGCACATAATTTAGAGTAGTAATGCTGCTTTGAAAAAAAAACGAAAATAGAGGGCTAGTAGACGGCAACAGGACAGAAGTTCCTTAGGGTGTTTGCATCGAAGGGGCGGGTTGAACGTTTAAACTCTGTGCTTGTATAAATACCCCGAAGGCTGATTAGCTGTACGTTGTAGGTAAAACACACATCCTCTTTTCCCCTTGTCCTCCCCAGTCAAGCACTGTGGTTTCGCATATGCAAACGATCAACCAAGCGCAGGTTTGAGCTGGTTAGATGGCATAATTATTATGTTTTGTTGTTTTTGTTTTTTGTTTTCCGTTGTTTATCATGTGTCTGTGTTGACGTACGCCTTCCAGCGATGATAAACTTTTCTTTCTTTTTTGAAACAAAAACCACCCCGTTTAGCCCGAATCTCGCGATTGTAGGTTATTGTTTCGTGATTTTATTTTACTTGCTCGAAAATGCATACTTTTAATGATCGGAATAAGAAAAAAATCGTTCTTTTAGTTAATTTAGGATGTTTTAGGAAAGAAAGAAAAGAAAACACCACAATGCGATGCATTATACTTTAGTTTAATTTGTTTCTAGCAACAGTAGTAGCGATAGTGTATTTCATTTATTATTAGTGCGAAAGGTTTAGTCTTTTTTTGTTTCGTTTGCCTGGCGGGTTCGGATTCGGTCAAGCACTACTCTTCATTCGGCCGAAGAGTGTATGAGTAAATGTGTGTGGTTGGAGAGGCATCTTTTACACTGCAGGGAGATGTTGGTGTAAAGTGCCACGTGCTCAGTAAATTAGAATTTTAACCGTTTGTGTTGAGGATGAAATAAAACTCAAAGCAGAAAAGAAGAAAAAACAACCTATCCGTAATCCCATCATCCATCTGCTCATGTGACGCGAAGACACATATGAGTGTACGAGGTGAATTGGGATAAGACTTTCTTAATAATTACTATTTAGCAAACGAATCACATAACACAACCGCTCTACATAGAGAGAATGACACAAAGACGATGTGGAAGAGAAGTGGAAAAATACCGATTCTAAAATAACAGTACCCAAAAGCTCTATTCTACACACACACGTACGATCTTTTTATCCTTCTCAACGCGTTGATCGTAGATGGTGAAAGATGGTAAGTGTGACGAGGCAGTAGCACACATATATACACATATGCAGTACAGCGAAAGCGAAAAGGTGAAAAGAGCCGATAAAGAGAAGAAACATTTTCGATTGGAAAGATGGTAACCAATGTAACAAAAACAAAAACAAAATTGGCATAAGAGAAGCAGTTGGGAAAATACAAACACACACACACACGTGTAGAAGAGTAAAACTGGTGTAATGTACAACAGCTAACATACTTTTCAGTGTGGATTTTTCTCCTCCTGTTGCGTGAAGTTGCAGTTGCGCCGGAGAATGCATTTATTCGTATAAATTCATGTACCTTACTGTGTGTGTGTGTAAATGTATGTGTATGAGTGTGTACTGGTATTTCAAATTTGCCAATTCTCAAAATTTGTGCACGGTTTGCCCCTGATCATCATCATTCTTCTTCACTCGTACTATTATTATTGATGAAAGTGATGTAAAAAACGATCGTCATCAAAGCTACGATCTACATCAATCTGTTGCAGGAAAGGCAAACAAAGAAATACAGTATAATGCCACGCCAAGTACACACAAGTGTTTTCTACATGCAACAAAATGGGTCGAACAAGAAGAAGAAGAAGAAAAACAACAAAACAAATAAAACATATAAACACACATCTCAATGTAATACAGTAAGAAAAAAGAAAAAAATCTGGAAGCAAAACAGCAAAGGGGGTGCAGGCAAGAACAGATAAAAACTATGACAGATAACAGAAACAAACAAGAAGAAAAGAAAAACAAAACTAAAGTGATAATATATAAATAAAACTCAACAACAACAACAACAACGGTAAAGAAACATACGCGAAGAGCAGAGAAAAGATGCCGAAAAGATCGTAGAGTGGAAAAGAGGAGTTGATTAATGAAAGAAGAATGACAATGCGCTTGTTATACGGTAAGTGTGTTTTTAAATCATTTGTTTACAAAAAATCTTAGTTGCACGAAAACGTTCCAGAATGCATTTCCTCTGCAGTGCTGAAAGAGCCAAATGACATAATGGATGAAAAATGAACTTTCCGGTTAATGGTAACGATGCAAGTAGCTCATTGATGACGCGCGCTCGCGCGCCCTTTACCAGACACGACTTGTATACGGATCTTTAGCCCTGCTCCCGCTCTCGTTAAGCGTTAAAAGTGCATACTGTGCGCTCTGGAATGGCGTTATGCAATCTAATCACTGCATCCACAGCGGGAGAGCGACTACACGAGCCACCATTTTTTTGTGGCACCGTACTCCAACCGCGCAAAGTCAACAGTGCGGTAGTGTGCGCTTACACGCCCGAGGGTTCATGGTTGTCTCGATCGCGCACACGACACAAACAAAAGCAATCGTACACGAGCCGCTAGTCTCCCCGTGCGGGTGCAGCGGAAACTAGCGGCTAGATAATGCGGGTCTAGGTCCCGCTGGTCTGGTTCCGGCAAAAAAATGGGAGAGGGCGACAAACGAAGACGGCAGACCGTGTGAGGTGAACGTGACGTTTTCTTAGTATTTACACCTCACCGAGAGGGTTGAAGACGTTCTCCACATCTTCTTGTTGGTGTTTTGCTGTTTTTGCTTGCAATCTCAGGTATGTGGACTTTGAACTGCAAAAGGGGAAATGCGTCGACGTCTTCTCCCGTCTCTAGTTCACTTCGTTTGCTTAGTTACATACATTGCCATCCCTTATATCAATTATAATTGCGCCATAATGTCCAATTCTAACCATCCATCGGGGCATCTGAAGGAATTTGCTTTACCTTCCCACCATTTGCACATCGCACAAACCTGAGTCACTCAACCGGAGGTGTTTGTTGTGTACCAGGTTCGTCGCCAACACGCTCTCACCGCTCTCCAGAACGATCGAAGCGATCCTCCCCGGTAGGAGGATTTGGTGATGCGCTTTACGAGGTCATATGCTAATACTCCCGGAGGCTTCAAAGTGGCCGGCCTGATAAAAGCAAACACACAAGCAGCGCGAGCCGAATCGCGGGCCAAACTTCCAAATGCGCCCTCTAATAGTTTGATTCCAGGCGGTTCCTTCGGGGCGTAAGGCGTGAATAAAACGGGTAAGCTAATGCCTCCTCAAGTTGCCGTACCTCGGGGGTTTACCATAAATCTCCCCCTCCTTCCTTTCATGCGAGATGGGAAAGGTACGGAGACGACGGCGACAGATCCGCGCGCTTGCACTCGGGTGAACTCCTGCTGCGCTGTATCGAAGTTGCTCGAAGCTCCAAGTCGTCCCTCCAATCGAACCCGGCCCGTACAGACTTTGTCACCGTTTCGAGAACATTTGCCAGGCGGCGATACTAGAGCATTGGGTACGCTCCTGGCGAAGATGACACGGGGAATAATAATTTAAACAAACCCGACGGACCGGAGCTTTTTAGTGACGCACCGCTTTCGGAAATAGAGAGAGAGAGAGAGAGAGGTCGGAAGGTCGGGAAAGGGTACAGGAATGTGGTTGGTTTGTTTTTAAGACCCTCCTAGCCTAGACTTTGGGGACACGCAGAAGATCTGCGTGAATCAGAATGCCGATCAATTGATAACTGACAGCTAAGAGAGCATGGAGCGTGCGGTGGGGATGTATCTGATCAAGTTGTCGATCTCCGTTGCATAATGTGCGGACGCCAGATGCGGCCGCTTAGAATGCTCTGGACGCGAATGGTTAGAATCGATAAGTAGGATAAGGGGGCTGGGCGTGTATCTTCTGGAGCTGGACGACTTAATCGAACGCGCCGGCATGACTGAGCAGCCGTCGATTGGCTGACGTCTATTGAGCAGAAATTCTTGGATGGAGTTGAAATGTTTTTGTGAAGACCAGTGCAGAGTACTGTATGAAAATCTTCCTATCCGTCAAAAACAGTATACTGGTAGTATAGGTCTTCCGCTTCATGGTGTACTAGAAATGAAATTTCAAGAATTGGTGGTAGAAGAATTTACATTAACATATGTCTTTGGCTGCTCCTAGTGTATGCGGTCCACACGGTGGCAAGCGGTGTCCCGCCACCAGCAGGACCCAAATAGTAGGCGCGTGCGCTCGTGCATTCCATTTTCGATTGGCGATGAACACAGCGGCAGTGACAGCGACGACGAGATGAACGCTTCGCTTGTCGCCACTCTCTCTCTCTACCGTTCGCTCTTTCGCACTCTGCATCATGCTCTCGCTCACACACAGAACTCCGAGTCGGAGTGAACCGCCTTGCACCGACACCGAGCGTGTACGCGCGCGCGCTCCAAAGCCTGCTGCCGATGAACGCTTCGTTCAGTTTCAAGTTGACGCGCGTGGAAGGTAAATGCGCCTTTTTTGCGTAGCCGTTGCGTTTGAACCGCGGGTCGTTTGATATACTAACATTGTAGTGCAGCAGGATAAAGGTAATTTCGTGCACGGCGTTCGATCACGTGTGATTCGGATATTTCTGTGATTCGGGTTGTTTTTTTCGAATGGGTTTTTAAAAAGGATACAACAGATGGTGTCCATTAACGGAACAAAATCTTGATTTGTGTCTGATGAAAATGGTGCTGTGTGTGTGTTTGTGTGTTGTAATGTGAAGCAGTTTGTCTTTTATAGGCCGTTACGATGATTACGCTTCGTTATCATCCGCTTTGTGAGTTGTTGACCGCAAGGCGCTCGTGGCCAACCGTACAACAGCCCACTCGAGCCGCAGTTGCAGCGTGCGATTTATTTATCGTAATTTATTTATTGTCGCATGTCGCAGAACGGGCGATACTTCAAAACGGTGTTTGATGTGGTGGTGGTGGTGGTTGTGGTGTAGTACAATAAAAAAAAACAGAATCGTCTATCGTCTATCATTCGTGTGCATTCGTTGGTGCTGCTGCTGTTGTTGTTTAGTAGCTTCAATATATGTGATGTCGTCAGCACAAATCCACCACATGCCTACTGCAATCTGCCTGCAAGCGGTTCCTCACGATCATCCCGCACACGCTCGCTCGCTTGCTCTCTCTCTCTCTCTCTCTCTCTCTTTGTCGCGAAGGGTTGCAAAGAAAGGGGTGGTGTTTTGTGTGGAGGTGTGCTCTATTCCGCGGGCTCTATTCTGATGCACACGTGTCGCGCAGTTTAGCCCACCCCCTTTCCACCCTTTCCGTGTCCCGTGTAGAGAAGTGACCTTGCTCTTGGGTGTGCACGGGGAGAACGGGCGTGTGTGCAGTGCTGGTGCTTAGAAGCACTATTACATCCATCATTAGTGTGGGAGAGAGAAAGAGAGAAAGAGAGCAAACCAGTAGAGATAACAGCAAGAGTGCAATTTGTTTAGAGCCAGCTTGCAACTTGCATCATCGACGGTTGCACAGTGTCTTGCTGCCGGAAGCATTACGTGCGTACATGCACTTTAGTGTATGCCCTCTTTACGTGTGTGTGTTAGTTTCGGTTTGTGCGTGTATGCTAGAGTAAAGAATGCAATTCTACCTGAATGAATGGAAGCGCACACACACCGCGTTGAAAGCTGTTGCATCAAGAATATGCAGCGGTATGCACTTTTTTGCAGTATAAAAAGTTACGCGATACGCATTAAACGGTAGCGTGGTGTTGGTGTGGCTTAGTGTTTGCGTTTTGTGCAATGTTTGCGGTTTTGAATGTCACCGAGTGGCAGTAGTGCGGTGATGGGATGATTAGAAAGATCGATTAATTAACTGCGTTTCTGACGGTGGGTTTGTGTGTGTGCTGTTTGTACAGTGTGTTGTGTGTGTTGAGTGCTGTAAAATGTCTGAATCACTATACCAAGAGTTGAGTGAATGTTATCGTAAAATCAAACGGAGGCGCCTGGTGTTTGCCTTTTTGCTGGCTGATGCTCGTTAACGCTATTTCCCCCTCTCTCTATATATATATTTGCGTGTATCTGTGCGATAAGGCAAAGATCATGTGAACAAAACACCACCAACAACTCTAACGACTGTGCGAAAGCATCCGTTTTGCGTCCGAATGCATCATCGGCTTAGTGTGGAGTGGAAATCGGCTTAGTATCGGGGTTTGGTGGCCGTGTGTGTGTATCTTTACACAGCTATAATTTGCACCTGTTCGTATCGTTTTCCCGTACTGCTGATGATGTTGTGGAAGCAATGTTTTGCATTTTGATGCCACCGTCTCAGAATCAGAACCTATCATTACGCGCGGCAAGCTGCACGTAGGGTTTGAAACGTAATTGGTAACCTGAGAGTATAGCGGTTCTATGTGGATCCAGCACTTTGAGATTGATTTGTTGTGTTTCCAATTCCTGTTAGAAATGTTTGTGAAATTTGTATAGTTGAACTCTACATTCGCTTGTATTCTCTTTGGAGGTATTGAGATGTTATATTTGCATGTTTGGTCTTCTTCTTCTTGCATGGCGTAACGACCACCGCGGTCATGTCGTTCTAGGGTTTCGAGGCTTATTGACTACCACGCAGCCGGATAGTCAGTCCACTCTACGAAGGAACGGTCCATATGAGGTTTGAACCCAATGACGGGTATGTTGTTAAGTCGTGCAAGTTAACACAACAGTGCCATAGGACTGAGTCTACCATATTCTAGTTTGAACTTAGTTTGAAGAATACATTGAAGATATAGACAAATCTGAATATTTTGGGAAATTTGGTAGGACCTGCAGAACGAAGCATAGAATGAAGCTATTCAACCTTCTTTATCTTTGCCTATATTGATAATTGATGGTTATCACACGATTAGATACTCTCTGGAGTACATGCAGACATCCTATTTCACTCATTCATTGGTTATCTTCTATGGTATTAGGGCCTTAATTATGAGTTCCCCTTGTTCTAGAAGCTCTATCACCGGCTTAGATACTCTCTGGAGTATATTCAGCCATTATGCATTATGTTTTGTCCATCAGATGTATATTATTGTATGCAGAAGACTGTTTGAAATCCTTCTACTATGGAAGGATCTTCTTTGTTCAACTTAAAGCGCTTTATAATTTTCCAAATCGAGCTTTAGATTCGATCTCAGATCTGTTGATTTTTTTTTAAAGAATTCCAAAATCAAAATTGAACGCAAAAACCATGATTTAAGCATGAGTTTCAAACTCATCATAAATCGCACAAATCTGAACTCTACTGAGTGGTATAGGCGATGGACATTAGCACAGGATCTCAGGCTCTCGTTACATCAAATGTAGTTGAACACGTCAAACCCAACGTACAACACGTAAATTCCCCCCAACGCTGGCCAAGAATCGGTAAAACTGTACCTGTTCCTCGTCATTGTCGGAGCGTGTACAGCAAACTCAGAACCAATGGTGCAATTTGCAACAAAACTTCTACCGGGGCGGCTGTCTGTGTGAGTGCGTGTGTGTGTGTTTGTTTGTAAGCCATCCAGCACTGGTTCCCGGTCCCGAAACCGCAAAAGTGCCGTGCGCTCGCAATCCATCACACTTTCCGACTCCGATTCATTTTACCATTTACCAATGCCCTCCAACTCTGGTCTGGTCTTTTTTTCTCCAAAGCTGGATGAAGAATGGAGAGGAGTGATGGAAGAGACACAAAGAACGGTGCGGAAAGAGGAGGAAAATGGTTGGATATTTTCTGTCGTCCATAGCGCAATGTTTCGAATTTCCACCCCTACCCCTACCCTCTGCCGCTTCCTCCCATCATCGTCCCATCATTGTTACATCATCATTCAGCCTGAAGAAGAGCCTGTTGAATAACGCACAACCAACCTATCCTGCCCCCCCACTCCTGCCAGTTACAGGCAACAAGGGAGAGTTTTTCCACAACAGTGGAGGAGGAGGTGGAGTAGGAGTTTGCCATCGTTACAGCTAGGGCTGGAAAGAGACAGAAAGAAAGAGAGGTTGAGAAACAGGTGTACCACCAAACCGTTGCAATTTGAAAAATATTCTCCCTCTCACTCGTTCGCTCCTTTTTTCTGTCCCGTTGTCCTTGGTGATACCTGTGCCAGCGTGTTTGCTTTGATGGATTGCAGAGGACTCAACGTCTCGTTTACTCTCACACACTAACACACACACCACGGCATTCGAACGACGCGTACGGGGTAGATTATGGGAGCAGGATTAGGTGATGGAGGCGCCCAGGAGAGGATGCCAGGAGGACAAAAACCCTAGTGCCTGTGTTTGCGTAATGGGAAATTTACCTGTTTTTCCTCCGAAACGGTGTAACGCTCGTGCCGGTGTTGCTGCGTACCCTTCTGCTGCATGCGATGGTGCAATTGTGATGGTGCTGCGTGTGCAGCTGTAGCATGCAGATGCACAATGTGAAGCTTGGACAAAAACGGACGATACGGTGCGAAACAGATGGAGTAGTTTAAATGGCAGACGAGATTGAAAAGTGTGATTTATCGTTATGAAAGTTCTTGATAGTGATGCTTGAAATTGTATTCGTTTGTTTGTGTTAAATTATTGCGAACGGATGTCATTAAAAAGTGTGCGAGTTTGTTTGCTCGTGGTGGAGAAACATTAGAGATACCGCTTTAAAATGAACCACCGGAAAAGGCAATAACACTGAGCGCAATTAGTGGTGTATGTCCCATATGGCCATGTTAGGTGCCGTTTTGAGTTGTTGATCGATCAACGCTTGAACCTGAACCACACAACAACTGGCCAGTTTTGTGGTACAATCGAACCGTTCCAATCTAGCTGAGGTAGTTGCAAAGCGAATGAGACCAGTTTTGAAAAAAGTGGAAACCGGAAGTGCGTGCGAGCGAAAGGTGTGCAAATGCATAACCATACGGTGATATTCGTTCGAAAGACTGCTAACTGCTGGTGCTACACTAAGCACACGGCTGAAGCCGGAACAAAGACACCGGCCCGAGCACGGTTGCGGCGGAAAATTGCTGCTTAGCTTTAATTAAGTTAGCGTCGCAAGGTTGTCTCCGGTTCAGTGTGATTTCAAGAGAAAACTGACCGGTCGCCAACATAGGGGCAGGGAGCTGCGCGTAACCCCGGGAAACCAGCAAAATTCACGGCAACAATTCAAACACACACACACACACAAACGCATAAAAAAGTGTCAAAAAGGGGGAAAAAGAAGTTCCGTTGCCATACCATCGGTTCCCGCTTCCCGAGTACCGATCTGTCCTGCCCTCGTTTACCCGGTTCTGTGCGCCCTTTTTTTCTTCTTCCAATTCACCCCCACACCCACACATTTGATTGATTGTACAGATGGTGCCAGGGAGAAACAGTGAGTGAGTGAAGGGGGGATGAAAAGAAGGGAAGCAAAATAAGTACCTACGGTGAGTTGCGTTACCCGATACCTCTCCGACGATAGCCGTCGCGACGATACTTTCTGCCCAACTGTGTAAATGTGATGTGTGTGTGTGTATTTTTCTCCTGCTGTATTGGTGAAAAACCGGTGGAAAAATGCGTGAAGAGGAGGAGAAGAAAAAAGGATTCATTGTTTGTTTAAGAGGGAGGATGCCCCCCCCCCCCTCCTTCGGCTCCGTGTCAAAACCGGCTTCTCGCTGTAGACGCTGTACTGAGCTTAGACGCAACAGGAGGCTGTGAAAAGGATAGAAACAGCATCCTGCCCATCACTACTCGTGCAACCGTCGGGAGATGTCGCAAGAAGCCGCTGTGTTGAGTGAAAGAGCTACCTTTTTCTCTCCTCTCCCTCTCTCTCTCTCTCTTGCGAAGTGTTTGTGTGTGTGCCGTTAGTGATGAAAGTGTGCGCAGGCAGGCAACTGCTGCCGGTCAAATGGTAGTGAGCGGTCTCGAGGAGCAGGTTGCTGCCTACAGCAATCCAATCCGCGGAACTTTGTGTTCCGCTGAACGTAACACGAGCAAGATTGGGTTGTAATTCCTGCGAAAGTTGTAGTGTTTTGTGATTACCACCATGACCCTTTGCAAGCGGTCAAGCCTGGAGATGGAGGAGGAAATCAACAGGTGGAAATTTGTCTCATATTGTGTGTCTCTCTCTCTCATTTACGTCTCTAGCTTCCGTGGTGTGCTTGTGTGCGTGTGTTCGGTGAATCAGATAGTGATCGCGTGAACCTCACTACCATGGTGTTAGTGAGATGGTGCGTCGTGGTGAAATACGAGCTCGCCTAGTGGTACACGGCCGATGACGTAAGCGGCGGTACAGGTAGTGTAATGACGAGTTTTTTTTTGGGGAATAGGTGGCGCCACCAGCGCGTGTAGCAGTGTATGAAAAGGGCCAATCAATAGTGTTACGAAATGTTACAAAAGTACCCAAAAATGATTTGAAAGTGATAAAATTATTGTCGTAGAGGAATATTTATAAAAAAACGTATAGTGCGTGGTTTACACTGAAACAAAACAAAAAACGGACAATAGTGTGAAGTTACGCGACATCCTGGAGAGAACAACTGGACCAAAGGTAATGATCGACCAAGCAGGCGAACTGTTTTCACAATAAATGGTCGAAACAGTCGATATAAGGCAGTTGGGGAAAATCTTGTGCAGTTAGATAACACCGGGTGGAAGTGGATTAAGCAGTCGTTTGAGAAAAGTGGGCATACTCGGAATTCGTTTTACGAGGTTTGCCCATCGTAGGTCAGCGAGTGCTCACGCGGGAAGACTCTCAAGCGAAGGAAGTTCGATTCCGATTACCCTAACGTCCAGTTCAGTGACGAGGGTGGCTTCTGAGCAGGAGATGAAAAGCCGCTGTAACCATTAAGTGACGCTGATTATGTTTGACATATAAGTGCAGACAAATAATTTAGCAATTGAGAGCGGCGTTACGCAGTGCCGCTGCACAGGCCAGTGCTGCCTGTGGCAACAATGAAGCAACGTTTGCAGAAACCATACCGGCTTGTGGGATTCCCACTTTGACTTGCAAATAGGCACTAGAGCCTCCGGGAGATCAATGGACGGTTGGAGTGTTTTGAATGATAGAAATGATTGCCCTTAATGGGGAGTCACCGTTGGGATGGTACGGCTGCTGTTTTTCCTTGTCTAGATTGTATTTCCTAGTTCCTAGCCTCGACTTTACCAGTACCATAGGGCCTATTATACTTGCTAAATTGGCGCTGCCCAAGCATCAGCAGCAATCTGGTAATGTGGGTCCTAATATTCAAAACAGAACAGAACCTCCCATTGTTATTAGATCACACTCCCCGGGGTTGTGATGGAGTGCCGGAGATGCTTTACTGTGAGGTCTTTCAGCTTGCGCCCAGGGGCGTCATCTTCGCTCGGTATGCGTAATATGCGAAGCAGTTGCGTCTCGCGTGAAATCAAATCAGAAACACTGCCATGGTGAACATGGTGAGGGATACATCTGACGACTGCATACGGTATATCGAGTGGGGTTCGGCAGGAAAAGCAGAGATACCCCCGGGTAGGTCTGATGAATAAAATATGTCGCTGTGCGTTGGTTTGAGAACGTCCCTGTTGCACAGGATGCAGTTTTCGGACACATTTATAATTTCTTCTCGGCGGTTTTGTGTCATCTTCGTAAAGCTTCAGATCGTGCGAGCAGAGAACTGTACAGTTCTAGACGCCACCCGTCCGTGTTCTTGAGTGCGTTGCCTGTTTTGGTGGATGTTGCCATCATAACACCCAACATGACATGACATGAGGTCAGTAGATCGGGTTTGCGATCGCTTGATATGCGAAAGAAAGTGACTGTGGCGAAATAAATCCATCGTTCGACGTGGGAGTAGGACGAAGAGGAGGAGAAGCGAAGCCAGATTGTTCTCGAGTAGTTCGATCGCCTCGATCGGATGCAGGAATAATGCAGTGCGGCACCATTTATGTACCTTGTTGTTTTCCCACTGTGGAAGCTTATGCAAGATTATTGTGGATGGTTCCCTTTGGTACATCGCTGTTGCAGTAAACCGCTGGCGCTTGCTCAGTTCGTTGATTTATGTATTGATTCCTACGCTTGCGGTGACCATTTTGCCACCGATAAACGGTTGTTGAAGTGAATGTTTGCATGAAATTGTCTGGGCCGGTGTTGTGTGCGGAAAATATTCGGAAGCCTTAGGCACATCCGGGGCATTTGTTGGGCTGAACTGTTGTGAGTTGTGTAACGCTGCTGAATATCTCGAACGAGCGAACAGTCTCGTGAACCATCGGTTATTTATGGGAAGCGTTTAATTGAAGGTTTGCATCAACAGTGTTTTGTTGCGATGTGGAAGTTGGCTTATGGCTGGATCTGTGGACCTGCTGGTGGAGCGCTTGGAGAGCTTTTATGATTCTAAGCTATTCTTTTAGGTTACAACATCGCCTTTTGCGGGTTGTTGAACCATTTGGACGAGATTGGAAAGGAGAGAATTTATTACTTGCCAAATATTATAGGGCTAGTTTGAATTTTTTGAGCAAAAACTTGACTTGTGATTTATATATGTATATAGATGCTTTTGAAACGATTGAATAGTCTTTAGTCTCTTTAAATTTTAAACTCTAACATAACGCCAAGCGGCAAATCGTGCTTCATTGGCTGGTCTCGCGAAGCTTATGCTCTCTGAAAGATCCTAGGTGGTAGGGGCTGTCGTGGATAGAGTCTTTGACTCTTTGCCTAGTTAAAAAAAATTGTTCCCACCAGTTACTTCATTTCTTTCATCCTGTCATTAGATGGGCGACAGAAGAGATTTTAGGGCAGAATTATAATTCAAAGCAAAATAAAGATGATTTGCTACTTCTCGAAACATATTGATTAGAACCTTGTTTTTGTTTAGCTCATAAGAAGGATTCATTCGTTGGAAAAATAGGTCCCTTCTAGACATTTCCTCAGTTCCTTAAGCATAGCAAGTTCAATTGTACTTCTTACTAGCTATTCCTCAAAATCTGTAGGCCCAAACAGATGTGCTCGCGAATAATAAGGAACTGCTGGAATTAGAAACATGCCGAAAGATATCAGCTAATATGAAAGCTTTATCATCAGGTATACCCTACAGAAATGATATAGGGAAGCAGATGAACTGATCTGTTTGTTACAATCAGGCTCTAGCCATGCTTTCCCTTCGTATCGATTGCTTTACATTTACGTGCAATCGATTCTCCAGCAACACAGTGATTGACGTGCAAAAACAATTACGCACCATTTTCTCAAGCAAAGAGCCGGTAACCGCCGGGTGTGAGACCTCCCGACCGAGCCTAGCTTTTCGCAAACTCACACCCTCACAGCTCAGTAGACTGTGCGTTGTTTTCCGGCTCAAATCAAATTACCGCCCGATCAAGGCAAGCATCTTTGCACCACACTGGTCGATGGTAGTGGTTGTTTGCATTGGCAAGCATTCTTACAACGAGCTCAATTCTAACGGTGCATGCGATGCGAGCTACACCAACACCACTGCAGAACAAATTCCTCCCATTGGGCAGCCCATTACCAGCACCACCATCACCGAGACCCGGCTTTATACCTTCCCTAGCTGCCGTGTTGTGTGGAATTGCGTAACACGCGCTTTGCTTGCACCCACCCCAAGCAGGCCCACTTCAAAACTTTGCGGGTGACTCGGGTGCACTTGTTGTTTACGGCGCGACTGTACACCACCGTTCTTTTCTAGCCACTAGCCGCCGTGTTAGGGGTGTTGCTTATTTGTTTGTACGCCGCCGTTTTCATATTGCGTTCACGCTTGCTGTGATCGGTTGGACGAGTCATGGGCGTCATGGTGGTCGTTTTGCGGGAGTTTAGAGTGCACTTGGACTGACGGTCAGGCTCATCGGTCTCCTCATCGGATGAAAGCAGTTACATCTTTTGGTATAACTGTACTTATCGATGTAAGTTGGCAGTAATGTTAGTGTCGACAATCAATAACAATGTAACGCGATAGATGCTTGCTATAATTACCCGCATCTGGGAGTGTTTGGAAGAAGGTAGGCAGTGAGAAGTTGTGAAATACTTCTGCAAAAATAAATTAAATTGCGAAATTTATTTGCGTTTATTTTAGGCACAGTACCCGGATGGTGCTGTGGTCTATTCGATTGATGCGTGGGCTTTTACAATGCAAGATTGAATCAATTCCCATCCATACTGCTCTTTTTCGCGTAGCAAGAACTGATTATGTGCCACTGTGTGTTTTGGGGTACACCAATAAGACTCGGAAGCTTGTATTGATGAGGCGGTTCTGCATTACCAGCGTAGGTGTCGTTACGCCAAAAAGAAAAAGAAGAAGAAGAAGAAAGACACATATATTACGAAATAAATGATTTCATATAATCGTCATCTGCCTGCGATTGTGGAACCCCCGGAGGCTTTAAGTTTTTAATTTGGCTTCTCTGTATTTCTCGGAATTCTGAAACAGGGAGAGAAGCTGTGGAAAAGCAAACGAAAATAAAATACAATAGGGGCACAGTGGCGTTTAGTTTTCCAAGAAATCGTCCACAGCCCTTAACTCGTCACGAGCAACTGGTGGCACGTGCAGAAGAAACTTTTTATTATGTTTTATGTAAACCACCTTACTCATCTACCCTCGACCGAACATGGTTTGTGATGGAGGAAAAACGTCTGTTGTTATTGTCCACGTGTTCACGTTTTACATTTTTCACTGCTGAGCCGAGTGCTAGTGTATGAGTTATTATTTAAAGATTGTTTGTATTTGAATCGGCCAGGTGTAGACATAACCCGGAATTATCTATCAGAGTGATGTCTGTATCTACAGTTATTGATAATTTGTGTCCTGCAAACTCTCCAAACCGATCGTTTGAATAACCTTTATACCTCTCTTATTACTCTCACTCTCTCCAGATTTGTGATATACGGCCAGCCAGCTAGAACGGCTACCTTGCATCCAATGCCTAGGCAAAGTATGGCCCTTCGATCTGGCGACCTTTGGTGTCATCATTTGGAACGCTCGCTACCGTGCTATCCGTTTGCAAACGTCACCTAAACGCTCGGAGGGGAAAAAACGGGCGCGCACTCTTTCGCACCCCCAGAGCTAGAGAAGAAGAGAGTCGTGCAGCATTCGTTGGAAGTAGCAGTAGAGCACGAACTCCCCGGTCACTACTCGGCTAAGGAAAATTCGTATTGTTTTGTCTGTGTGTTTTCTTTTAGGAGCGTTACGCCGTCTCGGTGCGCGATCGCTTAGTGTAAAAGAGAGAGAGAGATAATAAAGCCTTCTGTGAGAAACCATTTTCCTGTGTGTGCGTGCAGCCCGGGGAATACCGGGCAACGGCCACAAGATTGAGGAACTAAAGCACAACCCCGCCCGGGGGTCCTCCCTGTTCGACGAGGTGGACGGATACGGCGGGTCGATCGATCTCGATCATCACCATCACCATCACCACCATCATCACCATCACCATGCGGATTCGTACTCGGCCATGGATGAAGATCCGGACGACAAGGATGACACGAAACGGTAAGGATAGCGATCGGGCTAGGACCAGCTGGGATGTCACTAATGGGGTAATGCTTGTTTTCACTCTCCAGCAAGTCCCGCAATCTGAGCGAGAAGAAGCGCCGCGACCAGTTTAACCTGCTGGTGAACGAGCTCAGCTCGATGGTGTCCTCCAACAGCCGGAAGATGGACAAGTCGACCGTGCTCAAGTCGACGATCGCGTTCCTGAAGAGCCACAACGAGATAGCGGTGCGGTCGCGCGTGCACGAGATCCAGACCGACTGGAAGCCCTCCTTTCTCTCGAACGAAGAGTTTACCCACCTGATACTGGAAGCGCTGGACGGGTTCATCATCGTGTTCTCCTCCACCGGGAGAGTATTTTACGCCTCTGAAAGTATTACCTCGCTGCTAGGGCATTTACCGGTGAGTTGGTGAGCAGGTTGGGCAGCAGCGCCATCTGGATGCTACCCGGATCGCGAATCTAAATTTGTGCACCCAATTCCAGAGTGACCTTCTGAACATGACCGTGTACGATATGGTGTACGAGGACGACCAGAACGATCTGTACAACATACTGCTGAACCCGACGACGGTGGTCGATCCGCTGCAGACGGGCATCAGCCGGGAGAACCAGGTCACCTTCTCCTGCTACATCAAGCGCGGCACGGTCGACTATCGGGCGGACGTGTCGTACGAGCATGTCCAGTTTACCGGCTACTTTCGTAAGTACAGGCGATTGGAGGATCTCCCTAAGAACTTTTCGGAACCTTCCTTTCTGAACTCGTACTCCTTCTTCACCCCGCGTTTGCAGGCAGTGACGTCGACACGGAGTCGCTCATGACGACGTCCCGGTTCAGCGGGTACACGAGCGATGCCGACTCGCGGCTCGTGTTCGTCGGGACGGGCCGGCTCCAGACGCCCCAGCTCATACGCGAAATGTCGATCGTGGACAACACCAAGAGCGAGTTCACGTCCCGCCACAGCCTCGAGTGGAAGTTCCTGTTTCTCGACCACCGCGCGCCACCCATCATCGGTTACCTCCCGTTTGAAGTGCTGGGAACTTCCGGGTATGACTATTATCATTTTGACGATCTGGAAAAGGTGGTGGCTTGTCATGAAGCATGTAAGCTCACAGTCTTGAAACAATATATACCGCTCCGCGTACCGGTCCGGGATGGGGGCACCATTACTGATGTTGGGCTTTGTTTGGGTCCGCTTTGTATGTTTGTGTTTCCCCGCTCTTGTAGTGATGCAGAAGGGCGAAGGGACCTCGTGCTACTACCGGTTTCTCACCAAGGGCCAGCAGTGGATCTGGCTGCAGACGCGGTTCTACATCACCTACCACCAGTGGAACTCGAAGCCGGAGTTTGTCGTCTGCACGCACCGGGTCGTGAGCTACGCGGACGTGATGAAGCAGATGCGCAACCAGACGGCGGGCGACAGCAAGTTCTCGGAGGACGCGGACAGCATCAGCGTGCACGGGGTCGAGCGAAAGTTTCAGCAATCGTCGTCCCAGAGCCTCCTGGCGACCTCGCCCTGGAGCTCGAAGAGTTCGCGCACGTCCCGGATCGCCCCGACGCCGGGCGTCTCACCGACGGGGCTGTCCAATCGGGGCCGCCATCGGTACAACACGTACCATGGGCCTGGGTCGGATTCGGCGACGTCCATTTCCACGGAATCTCACACCAGCCGGCAGTCGCTCGTGACGCAACATTCGGTAAGTTGTTGTGTTGTTGGGGGAGTGGTGAGCTGTGTCTAACTTCACTTTACTTTGTAGCGCTCCCGCATGCGTACCAGCACGTTCCCGTCGAAGGTTTCCTCCCACGGCAGCCAGTCGGACAGGAACTCCATGTCCCACTTTCTGCTGCAGCAGCCGCAACAACCGCACGGCGGCCATCAGCTACCGTCCGGTCAGTTGCAGCATCAGCAGCAGCATCTACCGCAACAGCAGCAGCATCAGCAGCAGCAGCAACAGCAGCCCCAACATCCACTACAACATCAACAGCCTCACCCGCTGCTGCAGCCCCATCAACAGCTGCAGGGCCACCAAGCGCAGCAGCCACATCAACAGTTGCCACCGCAACAGCAGCCTCACCCGGCGATGATACAAAACCCACCGGACGTATACCCGCATCAGCTACAAGCTCAGCATCCTCTCCAGCAACAACAACAGCAGCAGCAGCAGTCACAACAACAACCCTCACAGCAACAACAGTCCCACCAGCAGCTAGCTGGACTGCAGCAGCCCGGAACAGTACAGCAGCAGCAACCTCACCAACAACAACACCAACAACCACAACAGCAGCAACCGCCACTCCCGCAACCATCAACCACGGCCGCGTTACGGCCGCCGCCCGCCACCATCATTACCCCGCCGGTCACGCAGATCCTCACGGCGACCGGGTTCATCGAGCCGCAGCAGTATTTGACCGCCATCCCGGTGCAGCCGGTCGCCGGCTTTACCGAGACGGCCCCGGGCGTACTGTCGCCGATCCAGTCGACCTCACCGCACGGGGCGTACGCGGTGGCCCACCATCCGGCCGTTACCGGGACGGGCGGGGTCGTCCTGACGCCCAGCCAGAACCAGGTGCAGGATCAGCTGCAGCGCAAGCACGAGGAGCTGCAGCATCTGATACTGCAGCAGCAGGAAGAGCTGCGGCGGGTGCAGGAGCAGCTACTAATGGCCCGGTACGGTCTGCTGCCGTCGATCGTTTCGCTCCCCTTTCCACCGGGCACGGGAAACGGGCCCGGACCGGGCTCGAGCGTTGGGCCGCCTGGGGAACGGTGCGCTAGCGGTGGTTCGTTTCTGCAGGCCCATCATCAGGGAAACTCGTACCACCATCATCATTACCATCCTTCCGCGGCACAGGCACAGCAGCAGCAACAGCAACAGCAGCAGCAACAGCAACATCCTCCTAGCCATGGAGGAGTGCACCATGCGCAGCAGCCACAGCATCCGCTGCAAGATCAGCAGCAGCTTTGCATCGGCCCGCCGGACCAGAAACCGATCCTGCATCCCGACCCGGAGCAGCTCAACTTTACCGACACCGGGCAGGGGAAGCTGGGCGAACCGAGCGAGATGATATCGTACATGCAGCTGACGCCGGTCCCGCTGCACCATCTCCAGCACCAATCGAGCCAATCGTCCACCTCGTCCACACCCGCCACGTCCATGATGAGCCAGCAGCAGAAGCAGCATCAGCAGCAGCAACACCAGCAGCAGCAGCAGCAGCACATGCAGATGGGTGCTCCGCCCGACGGTGGCACTGGAGCGGGTGGGAACAGCAACAACAACAGTAATGGAAACACCATGGGACTGTTGCAGTACCAGATGGCGGCGGAACAGGCGCAAATCCTGTTCACCTCCGGCATGGAGCAACAGCAGGGCCAGCAGCAACAACAACCCGCCGTTCAACAGCAACAGCAGCAGCAGCAGCAGCAACATCAAGGTGCAGGTAGTTCCGATGCCGGTTCCAGGACCTGTCCCTCGCAAACTAGTGAAATGTAGATTGTAGTACGGCAGCAGGGACACAGAAGTGATTTCAACCGAAAAAAAAAATCCATCGAGCTTAACACAACGAATTGTTCGATCGTGCGGTGAGGTTTTGTAGACGATTATTGTTAACTATTGTAAACGGTATGTATGTATGTATGTATGTATGTATGTAAACACAGTGCGGGGAAGAAACTCCCCCCGCAGCAGTTTTTTTTTGTAAAGCTATACCTGTACACACACCAGGGGACGAGGTTTTTAGCTTGTCCATTTACCAAAGAAGCATAATTCTGTAGTGAAGGGGAAGCGGGGAGTTTATACAGTTATACAAACTATCTGATAGATACCATTACCACATACTACTTAGAGCCTAATGAGCCATCGTACTACTAAGATTATCTTGTAAGGGATTGAGAGAGAGAGTGCAATCAGCCGCAAAGGGTCTGTCTTGATGTAAAATAGAAGAGCTGGAAGGGAAGGGAAGAAGAGAGCCTTGTAGGCTTAGTGTGAAGTTAGACAACAACAACAAAAACTGTGGTGATAATTGCAGGTTTCTTTTAGGCCGTAAGATAGAGAACAGGTCTTTCGGAAGGTCTCTTTAAGTCGGTTTAGTAGTTTGTTAGTACCAAAAAATGGGAGGCCACGGGGACCACCACACCAGAGCACGGTGGTGGCGTAGGAAGCATTTTTACTGTATGCGTGTGTGTGTGTGTATTTTCACACAGTTTAGCCATTTCTTTCGGTATCACGACGGATGATGTTCGAGTCGCACCGGGAGTTACAGATCGAGCATTAGACGCGGAATTCTTTGCGCTTATCGAGTTGCAGAGGTACCAAGGGAAGGGAAGGGATTGTAGGAGGATTGAAGGAGAAATAAATGAAATAATGACAAACGTGGGGTTGAAAGCGGAACCATTGCCAACCACTGGTAAGTTGTTTCTTTATGCGCAAAGAAAAGTGTTGCTTGTAAGCGCCTAAATGCATGCAATGCGGTACGTGTGTAGCATGTGAAGCTTTCACAGGCGTATGGAGCGTTTGCTAACGGACGGAGTTTTAATCTTTATTTTACAATTACTCTCACACACACACACACATAAACACACATAATCACACCTATATTTACGCTAATCACTAGAAAATGTGAAGAATCATGCACACGGAACATTAACCAATCCCAAACAAACATTGATAAGGCCGATGATCATGGCAGCATGGGAGGCACGACCCAGCGCGCAAAACATGTTGTTTGCTTCAAATGGTGGCGGTGAACAGATTTTTTTTTTTATTTTAAATAACACACCCTATATTTTTCTAAAATTGATCTATTTTTTGCTGATCGGCAAACGGTATACTAAAAGTTATTTTGAGAAATAATATACACACTGTGACAAAGTAGCGCGTGATCGTGCTGGCGCTTTCTCGAGCCAGTGGTTACTCAAGCTCTATCAGCTGTCCAACAGCAACAGCAGCAGCAGCAGTAGTGATTGGGAAGCCCAAAGGCCCAACAATCAGTGCGGGCTGTTGTGACCTTGCCCCTCGCGGTTTCGCATGATCGCATTGCCAATTGGCCAAAACCACAGTGACACAGTGAAATATCGCGTGTTTTTGTTGCTGTTTTGTTTCGTGTTTTGGTAGACACCAATGTGTACCAATCTGCCAATCGACAAAACGGGTCAGAAGGGTACACTGGTGGCGTCGTGTTTTCGATTGTCATTTTGGGGCACTTTTAATCAGCGCTTTACAATCTGCGTTTTTGTTTTGTGGAACAAGATTACACCCTATAGCGCGAACGGTGGACGGTCATTAAAACGATTTTTCTGTATGTGCTTAACGAACAAAGTGTGATTTATTATTCACTCTTAACTTACTAATTAAAATCAAAATTCTTGGCCAGTATTAAGGATAACATTATAAAAAAAAACACCATCATCGCTTTCAATTCGATTCTTTAAACGAACTTATCGTTTTAAAACAAACAAAAAAGGCAAACGTACCAGCGATTGTACTGTATTGGCTCCCTGCACCGGACCTGCGCGTGACGATCGGCGGTTTCGCGTTGGCCACACTACAGCTTCTTGAACGCGTTCTGCAGCACCTCGAACTCGTTGTGGATGTTGCGCATCAGGTTGGAGATCTGCGGCACCGAGTCCAGTATCTCGATGCTCTGCGTGTACGGATCGTACCGGACGCCGAACGGGCGCGGGATCGTGTTCGCGTAGTTGATCATCTTCTGGATCGCGTCCTCGAAGCTTTCCGACACGAAGTACACCGGCTGGTACTCGGTGATCGGGTACTTCTGCTCGCACGTCTTGGCCGGATCGAACTCGCGCAGCTCGGGCTTGTCGGTCAGGCAGTACTGCAGCTCGCCGAACGAGGACAGCAGCCCGGCCCCGTACGCCTTCAGCTCGCCGTTCTGGCGGCACATACCGTACTCGACCGTGAACCAGAAGCACTGGAGAGGGGAATGAAGAAGAAGTCAGCATAATGCCACCTACTGTCTATTGCTACTGTTTGGCTGTACTCACCGTCGCTAGCTTCTCCACAAACTCATCCGGTGCACCGAGCGACGCCAGCCCGATCTCCTGCGAGAACTGCGCAAAGGACGGATCGGCAAAGAGCGGCGCATGGCCGAGCAGCTCGTGGCACACGTCCGGTTCCGGCGTGTACAGCGGCTTGCTCGGGTGCCGGATGTACTGCGTCGAGTGGAACACGCGGAACGCTAGGCCGGCGAGAAAATCGCGCGACGAAAGCAGCCCCGCGACCGGGCGCAACGTAAACCCGGTACAGTCCTTCAGGAAGTTGGACACATCCTCCAGCTGCGGTATGTTGTCCTCCCGGTAGCCACAGTTCTCGATCAGCAGCGGAAACACGTGGTTGTGCTCGCGGCACGCGTGCGTCCGGTACAGCTTGGTGAGGTTGCGGAACACCTCCCGCCACGTGTTCACCTCCTCCGGCGTGTAGTCGACGTGCGGCAACGGTTGGCCGTGCTTGTAGTTGAACGCGATGTCGGCAAAGTACTTGCGCCGCTCGCGATACGTCTGGTCGGTAAAGCCGGGATGGTCCGAGTCCAGCTCGGCCCCGTACGACAGGATCTGGTTGGCGAACCGGTCCAGATCGCGGATGCGCCGCGGGAACCACGGAACAGTGGCTAAAAGGAAGGGTAAGGAAGTAAATAAGCGCAACTTTGTCAAATCCACCCAAACCTCCAAACCATCAAACCAACCTTCGTTATCCTTGTAGTCGCGCGAGATGATGTTGAAGTAGTTGCTCTTCTCGCGGATCGCCTCGATGGCCGGCCCGAGCGTGCCGCGCTTGCCGTCACACTCGACCATAAACTCGTAGCCCGGGCCGCGGGTCGACGAGCGCGACTCAATGTGCAGCAGGTTCACCCGGTGGTCGTCGAAGATGCGCAGCATCTTGGCCAGTGCGCCCGCCTCCTCCTGCTCGGGCGAGAAGATCAGGCAGACGTTCTTCGCTTCGGCCGCATCGTGTCCTTCCATAATGTAGGAGCCACCTTCCTTCAGGGTGGGCTAGATGTGCCAAAAAAAAAGAGGTGCAAAACTACTCGTTAGCTTCAGCAGACACACAGCACTGCGCAGTTGAAGGATGGAAGGATTGTAAGGTACTGAGCGCGAATCGCACCGGTGGCGATCGCTTTATAACGAGCCCCTTCACCCCGCCAGCCGTCGTGTGGAAAGGAATTAGATCTCGAGCACGCGGGGTGTCGGATTTCCCGCCGACCGCGGGCTAACGGACAGTAATGGCGCGTTTCCGTATGTTTTTTATTTACTTCGTTTTCTCCGCTCGCGTTCGGAGGGTCGTGCATGATGATGAAACAATCGCCCAAGATTGCCCCCGTGATGACGTCGGGTGGGGTTTTAGGGAAAGATGAAGCTTTGTTCGGGGACTGTCTTGGCTGTGTGTCGTCATGTTTGTGTTTTGTTCTTATCGGAGAGAGAGAGAGAGAGAGAGAGAGAGAGAGAGAGAGAGAGAGAGAGAGAGAGAGAAGGCGAAAAACTCATATAAAAAAGGAAGCGATCGCACTCGATCGTGTACATCGTAGAGTGCGAATCGAAGCGATGTAACGGCGTTGATACTGGTGATGGGAAGTTAGGAGTGAACTGTTGGGTGCGGATCCGCTTCTCTATTGAAGTGAATGGCATCAGGTTCGTTCGTTCCGTTCGAAATTTGCTCTTCAGTGGTACGCCGTCCCAAAAATCGTTCAAATGTCGTTATCTAAATATTGTTCAAAAGTTCATGTGACGGTTGGTGTGACTGATACATGCTCATGACATGTTTGCGACCATCGCTTGGTCAGTCACTATGTCACGCCTTTTTTTTTTGCTGTGATCAGATTTGCAAAATGTCACTGACATAGTCATGACAAATTCTGGCTGAAACAAAATCATCTAAGCGTCACGAGCTCTACTGAATTCTGATCAGAGACGAGCCTCAAACAGTTGGTGCGACCATCACATGCTTGGTGACATTGTGTGCAACCAACTCTTGGTCAGTCACTTGGTCGCGACATTTTCAGTCGGTGATCATCATGATGGTCATGGGAGATATGCGGTGCGTGCGAGTGGTTCCAAGAAACAAAATGAGCATGTTTTCTCGGTCTGTTTGACCCGACAGATAATCAAAACAGATAGAGGGAGAAAGCATGCTCATTTTGTTGCTAGAGCCCACGCGCCAAGTATATACCAAGAATGTCGTGATAATCGCCGACAAAAATGTCGTGACCAAGTGAGTGACCAAGAGTTGGGTGCTAATCAAAATGTCACCAAGCATGTGATTGATTCTCCAACTGTTTGACTATCGTCACTGATCATCTCAGTTGTGTACGTGATCTGATTTGAGCTTCGTTTCAGTCATGAGTGTTGATGACTGAAACAGAGGCATTTGGCAGCACTGTTCACAGCCAGAAAAAATCATGATTATGCTTGCGCCGGCATTAAGCTAAGCTTGTCAGTCAGAGTATCGCGTTGGACTAAAGAATTCACATGTCGTGTTCATCATGTCATGGCGCACTTTTATTAACTATCAGCAATGAGCATCAAGCTACCACGGATATGTTCATTGTTTTCGTTGGTGAAAATCTCGTGATACTCTTGACATTTTGCAGCACTGCCTACGGCGAAAGATAAACGATAGTTCTTTAGATCGATTGTTCCAAATGTCATTTCAGTGAATGAAAAAGAGTTTCAAAAGTCCCTGAGCATCATTACTACAAATATTTCTCAGATGATCGAGCCTACGAATGAGAACACCTACGACGCTCCAAAAATCATTTAGAACTAGTTTAGATCGATCGATCCACATATGGTTCTAATGAATGACATTCTAACAAATTCTACATAAGGTCCTGAGAACGATCACTTCATATCTCGCTCATAACGATGTTCTGAAAATCGCCTATAACTTGATGTTAATAATTACTGCAAATATCGCGCAGTTTTGCGATGTTCCAAATTGTGTCCATAAGAACCTATGAACAATCACTGCGCTTTTAGAACGACTTTCCAAAAATTTGCTAGATCGTCACTTATTAGTCTTCGATTAAAGAGCTACGTGCGGTCATCTCGTCATTAATAATCCAAATCTTAGCAACACGCAACAGGAATGTAGCTCTTTGCTTAGAAGGGACGGTTCTAATGCGAATCAAACTCTCACGGGGCTGAAGAAATCATCGTGCCTACAAAATTCGTATATTTTACACTGACTAAACATCGCTTATCAATCAACTTAAACAAAACGTATTGGAGTAGTTCCGCTTTTTTCGAGAAGGGAACGGATTCGCTCCACCTCTTTTTCTCGGTACTTTTTCCCATCACTAGTTGATACACCCTGCGATACGACGCTGGAGGGGATATCTTTTTGCAACAAAACCTGTTCACATACATCATCGAACAGCACCATCACTGTTTGACATTGGCCGGTGATTGCAGCGCGAGTGTCCACAGGAATTGACACATGCTGCAATGCCCTCCAGATAATGCGGAATCGTAAAGAACAAAGCAAACCTTTGATTGCATTGTCTTGCTACCGGGTGTATTACACTTGTCATTTGTAGCTTGAAACATAAAAGCAGAGGAGGGAGGGAGTTAACCGTTTCAGAAGGGGGTCGCTTTAATTATGCTAAAGTACGAAAGCAACTGGTTTGCTGGTGAGAGTCTGGGGGCACCAGTGTAGTGGAGGGTTTTCCCAAGGTTTTTGCAATTATTTCCCCCATCGATCGATCGATCGTTAGTGGGGTTAATGTCACACACAAACGTACACGGTTGAACGGTAGTTTTGCAATCGAAAGCGAAAATTCTCACTCCCTCTACGGTAGTGGACTTTGGTAGTGATTTTAAGTGCGTCTTCGGTTCACGCGTTATCAGTTCACGCGATGGATCGGGAAACTTCTGACGCATTCCAGTGCGTGCTCCAATTTACGCTTACCCCTTGCGATTCCTGACGTCCGTACATGGTGAGCTTTTTTCCCCCTTTTCGTACTAAACTGGGCGTGTTTGAAGCGTTTTTCACTGCACTAGTCGTCTCGGTAGAATGCACAAAACACACGATCACCACAGCCACCAAACACGCACAAACACTGCACAGACCGTCCCAAACGATCGTTCAGCCGGTAATGTGTCCGGTCGGCAGCAAGAAGGAAGCATTTAAATCAAGAGCCTGCCACACGGCCGCCGGGTGCGATAGCGCGACAGAGATCGCACGATCGAGTGATCTCGCCTCCCTACTCCTATGGGTACGCGTCAATTGTGTGTTAGATGGCGTCACACAGGCAAGCTGATAAGCGGCGCTCGGCTGTGTGGGGTTGCGTGCCCTCGCACCGAGCCGATGTCCTGCGCGATCGTGGTGTGCGTTATCGCGCACGTAGAAAGGAGGTAACAGGGTAAATGGGAACGGCACAGAGCGCAAGGGAAAGGAAGTCCACTGTCCTCTGACACTAATTGGAGGTACCCGAAAAAAATGAGCCGATTATGAGTGTTCGTTTATCGCGCGATTCAGACCGCGATTCGGGCTTATCGTTTGGCGTTTCACTATTCAAACTGACCGTTTGTGTGACAGGGTTTCGACACCAGCAAGCACTCTCACAGGGAGGCGGGGCAGCCACCAATTAAAGAATCAATTAGTATGCACGTGGTGCGCGGTGGTGTCAGTTACCGAGACCCGGTTTTGTAGTGATTTGTTACGAAGCTTAAGGATGCTGCTGATAATAAGAGAAGGGATGTTGCTTGTTGTTGCGGTCGTTGTTTTGCTACTTGTTGCTACTTGTTTGAGTTGTGTTTGTTTTAAGTGGTTGCCTCTCAATCCCCTCCCCCCGGAAGCTTACGTGTCAGATGGTAAGGGCATAGCAAGGGTTGATTGACGTGTTATGATTAGGGGCCAATTTTGGAGTATTACGAATGTTTTTAAAAAATCGATTTTTTTTCGATTAGGGAGTGGTTGAAGATAGTGTGAAAATAAAAATGAAATTATTGGCTAAAAGCCCTCACAAAACAAGCAATTCTGTTGCATGATAGAAAAGCGTCATGGATAGTAGTGTAAAACTATTTCAAAAATTTTGATGGTTTTTCATTAATACTTTCACTTGAACACCATTTACAAAATTTGATAGTAACGAGAAAATATATTTAAAAAAAGAAAAAAAAGTGTTTTTCTCTTTGAGCATTTGATTCACTTGATAGCTTGAAGCATAAACCTCATTATTTCAATATGATTGTAAATAAATATAGGTAAAAAACTGCTTTTCACTTTCACTCTTTTTTGTACCTTTAAATGGTCTAGTATTATCTGGAAGAGAAATTCCACCCAATTACCTTATCCAACTCTTGCTGCAAACGGTACATCGTTAAGGGATTTCTTTCACTTTCCTTCACTGCACAAAACAAGCAGTAAAATCCTTTCTTTCAATGAATAGAACTTCACTGCACTCAAGCGATCCTTTCCTTCCAGCTAGAGCCTCGGTAGTTTCGCGTCCACACGGCACGAAAGTAAAAGTACAACTGAACCTACTTTGTTCCGGTGTCCAGCCAAACTATCGAAACTACGGCCTACACCGGGACGAGTGCAACGTGCAGCCGCACAGGAACTGCAGGGAACCGGGGAACGGAAAGGGGCTCGTGTGATAGATTGGCCCCGCTTCTAAACGACCGCATCAGATAGTAACAAGATAGAGGTGCCTGCCTCT
The DNA here is from genome assembly GCA_000349065.1 of Anopheles quadriannulatus. Lineage (NCBI taxonomy): Eukaryota > Metazoa > Arthropoda > Insecta > Diptera > Culicidae > Anopheles > Anopheles quadriannulatus. The sequence goes on along the minus strand of KB666509.1, from coordinate 4,485,993 downwards.
AGTGAGTCGGCGAGCAAAGCGAGCGATCGCTATTGGGAATAAAAAAGGCAAAAGCATCAATTGTGCTGACGTTTTCGCCCGCATCGATAGTGGGACGATTGGGGCCAGTGTTGCCATCGCTGGAACTGGATGGAACTGCGCAGCACCACCTGGCCACCAGGTATGCATCGAGCACGTGGAGCGAGCTTGCTACACGTGCTCGAGCTGAGCGCCTCATTTGCATCTTCCTTGCATACATTGGGTGGTTTTGATTGATAAAGGAATGTTACGCAGCTTGTTGTGTTTTGGTCACGCTTGTAGAACCGGAAATACGTTCGATGCGATACTGGTATGCTGATGCTAATGATATGCATTCAATCAGGTGTTAATCGAAAACAAGTGACAATTTAATTAGTTTATAAATATTTTTTCTTAAATATTTTTAGAATTTTGATTTTAATCGTAATTTATTGTCTAGTCGTTGGTTGCATTCAAAGCGAGCTGTTACAGTAGTGAGAGAGCTGCTGGCAATGGGTGAGAAGATTTCGCTGAGAAGTGAGAAAGTGAGAGCAAAGAGCCGGGGTAGTTGCGCTACTGTCCGCCGTGGCGCTAGCAAACGTTTCATGAAACAATTTCAAATAAACCGTTGCTGTCGCACACGTGTGTTTGGCGCTCGGTATGTGGCGTCAGATTTGTTTAAATTATGTTTTTGTGATGCTTTAGCATATGTAAAAATTATGAAATAGAAATATAATTTAGTGCACTTCAATAGCTTTTAAACCCAATAAATCGTTATTGTTTGATTTCTGGTTTTTGGATTTATTTAACCATTACTAGTTCAAAGCGTGATAAATAGCCATGTTTTCAATAGGTAACTATTTCTAAACAGTTTTTAATTTAATTTAATAATATTAATAATTCGTTTTTTTAAATCACACACAAATCCTCGATTTTACATTGTCTCATCTGCCTGTGACAGCGGTGGAACTGCGCGCCAAAGAGCATGCGCCCACCGACCATGTGCCGGGGAGGAGAAGCACAACCATCGAGTTTCGTTGCCATCATCTCCGTCTTCGGTTACGGGGCCAACCATTCGTGCTCGTCAGTTTGCGCCAGAAAGCCATCGCGAGATGAGGCACGCGTACGCAGCGTCGGTTACGGAAACAGCTGAAACATTCTCCCTGCACTGGTGTTGTTGTCGTTGGTGAACGCGGTGAACGATTGTGGTTGCCCGGTAATAATAAGCAGCAAATGTGACATTCCGTACCGGCGTGTTTTCCCAACCGGGAAACATACACACACACACACACACACACACACACACACACACACACACACACACACACACACACACGAGCCGGAACACATACGATTTGATTCGGAAATGGAAGTGTTATATCGACCGTGACCGATGAGAGCAGTGGTGTGGGTGGTAAAAGTGGCCCAAAACTAAACAAAACTACAACCAAGGGAAGGATAAGATCATCATCATCATCATCATTCTCATCGTCAGCATCCTCATCTACGGTGCCGTTATTAAAGCCATCATCTCGGGCTCCCCGTGGAGTTGTCTCATTCGGACCGTCCGGGTGGATGTTGGTGGACTGTGTGTATACGATTTTCCACGGTTTCTCCACGTCTTTCTCTCTCTCTCTCTCTCACGTGAAGGTTGTAGTGCGTGGCTTTGTGTGTGTATGTTTACTTCCACCAAAAATCAACCATAAAGACATTGCGATCCCATTTTCCGCAAGCGGATACTAAAAACGGCCGGCAAACGAAGTTTTTACTCCCAACGGTGAACAAATAACACAAAGCGCGTACACACACATACACACACACTAAACCCGGTGCTGCCAGTGTCCTGCTCAAATCCCACTTCCGTCCCAGGGAGGGCAGTCGTATCGTAAAGACATTGTGTGCGTGCGTGTGCGGAAATCTGCACCGCTTCTTGGTTGCTGCGTCGCGTGGAAAGCTCACCGAAGGCTTTTTGGTTTTTGGTTTTGGCGGAAGCAAACGACAGACAAAAAAGCGTACAAAAGCAACGACCTTTTTCTTCCGGGTAGGATCAATGAAACTGAAATGCGAGGGGTGGGTGCAAAAAAAAAGAACGGGCAGAAAAATCGTTCAAATAGATCAAAGCACCAAACCACCGTTGATACCTTTTATGACATTCAATTTCATTACCATTCGCTGCTGCTGTGTCTTGCCTTTCTGCTTGATTTTGGGCCGTCTAAAGATGGCTTTCATTATGCTGCCACAGCTTTCGAGACATTTAAGCAGGGAGGGAACAGTTGCAGGTGCAGATAAATTAAAAGAAAATACGCTCAAAATCAGACAAAGCACGAGGAAAAGGCACAGTTTTTAAATTATATTATTCCCCACACACCGAGCAATAAGCCCGTTGCACACATTTCAAATGCTCGAATTTATATGTATGTGTGCGTTTGTGTGTGTCTATTTTGTGTACGTGTGTCTCTGCCCAGGAAGGAAGCATTATAATCACGATCCACCTTTTACCTTATGACCCGGAATGCTCGGGCTGTTTCGGCCCCACATGTGTGCAGCCGAGAGATAGATGAGTAAATTAAATGAATTTTGCACCGACAGCACAGGCTACGAATTTCCTGGCCGCGGTGAAGCGCAGCAAAAGCGAAAGAAGCTCCTCGTCGTATGCATTTTTCACGCTGCTGCCAGCATTTCAAGAGGAACGTGTTTTTCCCGCAGAGCACAGGATCTCTAACTTTATAGTTTGCTATCTCGCATTTTTCATCCTTTCTTCTCACTCTTCTCTCTCTCTTTCTCTCCTTCACACAAGACACACACAGGACGAATGCATTCCATTCCTCGATAAACATATATCCACGTGTGATTTCTCCACAGAGTTTGTGTGTGTGCATGTGTGTGTGTTAAAAAAAAAGAAGTAAACCGGCGCGAACGTGCCAAGCCTATCCAAGCAGCCACCGATTCCAATCGTGTGTTGCTGCTCCGCTTGGCAATGTAGGCCGGTGGTGAGTCGTTAAGGAAAAGCAGAAGCTGTGAGCGTGTGTGTGATAGAGTTGTGTGCATCGCCCCACACCCGTTCGCAGCATCCCCCCCCCCCGCAGGTGGGAAAAAAAAGTTTCACAAAAGAAGGATTTTCACCCTCGGTCTGCTGTGAAAAAACCCGCACAGCGGAAGCGTTTGGAAAATCGGAAGGTGAAAGGTGTCCCGGTGTTTCGTCGGTTGTGCGAAAAGCATAAAGAAAGTGCATTCTGTATCTCTAGTGGGAAGTGTGTGTGTGTGTGTTGGTGGGGAAAGGCCTCTGGGAGGGCAGGAGGGAGTGTGTGAAGCTTTGCATATTTGCTAGCGTTGTGTGCAGTGCGATTTATTTCACACTTAAGCTTGAATGCTGTTGTGCCCCGTGAAAAAGGGGGGCTTCAAACTAGAATCTTCATTCTACATAGAGTGCGTGAGAAAGCAAGAGAGCGAGAGAGAGAGAAAGAAAGAGAGCGAACAACTCAGCTGATTTTAAATCCCCAGTGCAGCTGGTCACCCTGCTAGCGGGCGGGTTGCTGTGAGTTGATTTATTTGTTGTTTGCTTTCGTTGCGGCGGGCTGCGCACATTCTCCGGTGTGTAATGACGTCTAGAAGCGAAGGATCCTCTGGTTGAACCGTTTGAATAAGGAACGTCGTCATCGTTTTTGTTTTCTTGCTTTGTTTTGCGGAAGCTTTAACTAATATAAAAAAAACAGAACATCGTGAACGAGCAAAGAGAGGAGCAAGACACAAACAAAACAAACGTCGGGAGTGTCCCTTCGCTTTTAATGACGGCAGCAAGGACGATAGCGACCGAAACAGCACCATGACGTTAAGGATAATACCGATTCTGGTCGGCGCCACCGCTCTCCACCTTCTCCTGCTAGGGGTGAACTTTGGTAAGTAAGCGTTTTGTTTTAATGAAGGAAGCAAAGAGAGAAAAAACAACAACTACAAAGTCGTATAAAAAAAAACGAAAACTTTACATCAGATCGAGTGTTTATTTTTTGTTGTTGTCTACTCCCATAAAAGGTACGACCATTAATGCAGTCACCCTCGCTGGCTGTTTCTTGCGCTGGCGTAAAATTCCTCTGCAAAATTTTGCTTTCCGTGAAGCGTAAAAATGGTTTAAGGTTTTAAAGGACCCCCAAAGTGGTATGGCAGGTTCATAAATTTAGGTTCCTTTTCCCGCTTCCTTGAGGGAGGGTGTTTTTGGTGGGCTCCCTAAGGACATGAAATATTTCTCCGCGCGTCAAGCTTGCTCAGTGTGCACCAAAAGTTAGACCATTTTCAGCTCCAAACACAGGCACACACACACACAAAACGAAAGTGTGACACGATCTACATCACGGGGAAAGTTTGCCATTCTCGCTGCTCATTTTTAAAACGCTTAGGAACTGGTTCGTTGGCACTGGTCTTAAAAGGGGAAGCGGAACACACATTTAGAGGGAGCGGGAGCAGAAGTTACAGAGGTGCACAGAGTATCGGGCGAGTTTTGTGGCCCCCGCTGGTGCACAGTGTGGAGCAATTCTGGATATTGTTCCAGACAGTTGAAAGTCGATTCAATTTTTGCACTTAAGTTTGGAAAAAAAGGGGCAAAACTCTGCCAGAAAACTTAAAAAAAAGGTGGTCGTAAGGTGATTCTTTACTCCCACAAACGGAAGCGGTAAAGCTGAAAATGTGTGAAAGTTTGCATGTAAAGTGGTGGATGTGTCATATTGTGAGCTATTGCCTTTGGCAAGGCGTCGTTTAGTATGTTGAGTGTCAGTTTAGAGGACTACGTGCACTTAGAGCACAAAGGTTTGCAAATGTTGGCTGCGAAATTATTGTGTAAGTTTACTGCGTTAATGATGCATGAAATGTCAATGTGACAGATGTCATGTATCATAGATTTGCATCTAATTAATTCCACGAGATGACTTACTCTATGTACTCTAACCGCGAGGCCACATGAGGTGAAATATACAGCGAAATGAACTATTTGACAGGCGAAATATCTGACGGATAAAGCATCACAGCAACCAGCTGATGTGCAATGTAAACAAATAACGTGCACAAAATCGTAATTAAATTCCTTAAATAACTTCAATATCGAGTACTTCGTCAATTTTCAGTCAACAGTTCATAATTTCTTCCAATTAGGGAATGTTTTGCCTAAAAATATATTAGCTTTAATAGAATTTCGAAAGCGGACCTTGTGTCTCCCCCAACCCTTTAGCTGTATCTGTCAGATATTTCGGCTATCAAATAGTTCATTTCGCTGTATATTTCACCTCATGTGGCCTCGCGGTAAGAGATCGACAGTGATGCAGGACGGTTATATCTCTTGGCGTGTTTAATGTCACCTAAAAATACTTCTCGATTCGATCCGTCCATTTTGACAAACATATTGCTTTTGTATGTTTATCCTAGAGGTGAGCATTTTGGTTCTTTTAAGTGAACGTAACTGAGCCGAGTCGTTCATTGCTGTGAACGTGAACGTGATTTCGGTTCTTTCGTTCTTTTGCAAACAGCAATACCTGTAAAGTCTGTGAATCGGTACGCTTTTTGAAAAGTTGGTAGGAATACCGATTAATCCGTTGGTCTGATCGCATGAAACCAAACCAATATTGGGGATCTTTCCGTTTTAAGTTGGTAGGCTGAAATTTCAGCCAGTCAGCTATTTGCATTGTATAGGAGTTTTCGAGCAGCTATCTAATTGAGTATAATATACAGGTGGGCTTATCCCAAGGTGTATGTATTTAGAAGGTTGATTTTTATTGCTTCTGCTTCTGAATGAAGATTTTAAGAGTGTTTTGAGTATTTGTCAAGTCTCCAGAAAGCTTGTTAGAACAAAAGTTTTCACCCATTCTGTTAAAAAGTGATATTCAAATTTGGTTTAAAAAAACATGCTATGAGCCCACCTGGACTACATACACTTTGATTCTGGATTCCAAACCCAGATCTCTTTATTGCACCTTGGGATGAATGTAAACACCACCATGTTTTGCCATTTTTCGAGCAGGTACTCGAATCTAATTCTAGTTTTGAGGCTAGAATAATCTGGACTGAAAATTGCAGGCTAATTTTATGTGAGGTTTTGTATGGAGCGTTCTTCACTTGTGAACTGGTTCATTCATTTTTTCACGTGAACTGAATGAACCGTACGGTTCTGGCTCATTTGGCACACCTGCAGTAGCGGGTTTACAGTGTCGGGGGGCCCTAAGCAGTAAGAATTGTTGAGTTACTCTGTTCATGATTATTGGGGGGTACTCGGCATCCGTCTTTGATTATGTAACATTTCAACTTAAATTTTGTTGCTGCCGGAAGGGGGGGGGGGTGGTTAGAGTTCGTCTAGCGCGGGCCCCAACGTCCATCATCCACGGATCCCTCCTTGCTAATACAGTGCCATATTCTATCGACTGTTACAGATAGTGGACTAAAGATTCTGGGGCCCCTCATTCACGCCCCCCCCGCAAATGCTTACTTTGCTTACCGTTAAAATCGCCACTGCACACCTGTAAGTTTGTCCACATCGGTAGATGAAACCAACATTGTGCAGGCAGAATGAGACCGATTTCATTAAACATAGGCGTATCTAAGCATGGTGGGCCTTATTGCATCAATCTTGGGTTGTTCAATATAAAATTGTAAGGCTCTCTCTGCTGCTTGAATAACTATTTGATACGATTAAGCTACAAATAAGAGCGTCAGATCTATAATGTATGTGTCGGCCCAAAGTCGTTCAGACATTCTGAGCCAGTTCCATCGCATAGTCGTCTGTTTTGGGTAGTTCAACTCACCCACAAAAAGCCAAGAAAATTGTGGAAAAGTGAAATACTCTGTACTCTGAATTTTGTAAGAATTTTGTAAGATATGGTCACAAAACAACATACCTTGTGAAAAACATGGAACTCTAATTATTGATTCATTTTTAACAGACTCTGACGAATTGCGCTATTCCAGGTTGATTAGATCTCAAACTTGGTTACTGAATTGAACCCTTGATTGTTCCTTGTAATGTACCATTTCAAGTTGCTATCTTAGTTGATAATAATCGCAGGACCAAGTCAATACCGCTCTCAATGTACTTTGTACATGATGGCAAGATATGATCTCAGAACAAAAGAACATGATAAGATCTTGAGCTCATCATGGGTCGCAGTTGATGCTCGAAACTAGTATCACTCAACTGCCATGGATATCAAATTATTATATCATTCGTAGTTCAATATCCAGAGGTGTACTATCCACAAGAATGTAAAGATTCTTCAGAAAACCCAACCCAACTTGTGGTGTAACGACAACGTCTCAAAACTTTAATACTTAATTAACTGGAGAAGCATTATTAACCTTCCTTCACACTTTATTCAAACCAATCGCGTTTGTTGCCTCAAAAGTTTGAAATTACTTGTAAACTATTCTGAAAATTAAAGAAAACCAAACCCAAGTAAAAGAAATTGCATCTTGGACACAAAACAAAGCGAAAATCGCGATCCACCATGATGCAGCTCGGGTTACTTGGCGTCATTTAACCTTCGGCCATTTCCGTTGGATTCCATGAATTCTCAAGCCTTGCCCCTTGTTCGCTGTGAAAAAAAAACAGTTTACTTCAGTTTTTTTTTCCTTTTAACCTGATGCTCTCTCATCCGGTGATCGTTGCTTTCATTTATGTGCGAGTTGAACATTAATTAAAGTGAACTTTTTACTTCGCCGCTGTGGGTAAAGGCACCATTTTTAAGCGTCCATCGTAGCGCGTACTGGTTCTGACAGTTTGAGAAAGGAAAAAAAGGCAAGAAAGGAAAACCCAGCACTGCCAGTCCATCCCGCGGGGATGCTTGCGTTAATTTTCACCCCCCCCCCCCCCACTTTGTTCACGACCATTTGAGCGATCCACCGTTTGCGCCAGCGCATGGTCCTGATGGTAAAGGCAAAAAGAAGTGAAAAAAAAAATCCAACGGGTACAGGGAGTGCGGCATGCAATTAGTAGGTGGCTGGCGCCACTCGGTGTGCCGGTACACGCCGCTTGATGCTGCAGTGACAGGCCGCGGATGCTTTGCCGTGTATGCGGTGCCGTCCGTTGCTTTCGGTTTCATTTAAACTTTGCTCACCTCCGGCCCGCACGTCCAGCGAGCAATTAATGTTTCCACCGATGTTAGTGTTGATCTAATGAGCGTTACAGCAAATGGGAAAACTTTTGACGCGTGTTATGATTGTTTCGCTTGTCTTCTCTTTTTTTCTTGTTCTGGCTTGGTTTTGTACATCACAACAGAGAACAAAAAGTAAAGTTGTTGATGCGGGCTTTTCCCGTGCTTGATCGGCTGACAATGCAACCTTTTGTTTTGATGTAAGTGCGAAAATAAAACGCAACACAGCCTCGGCGTGATGGATTATGCTTGCGGGTCGAAACCGTGCCATGTGCAAACGTGCGTAATACCAAGCTGTTGCTGTTCATGTATTCGTGTGTATGTGTGTGAAATGTTTAAAATTGAGCGGGCTCTCGAAAAGTTCAATCGGGTCGGAAACATTTTCAACGATTAATTGGTGTCCCTTCCGGCGATGGTGTGAAAATTCTTGTTTGAAAATGCTGCACCAGCTCAAGCAGCAAAATGTTGCGGACGTTTGCGGTAATGATTGTTCCGGGAAAATTTTCGATAAAGAGAGGCTGAAATGTAGGCGTTACAGATGGTTGTGAGGCGTTCGCTGGAGGTGCAGATTCAAAGGTCACGTTTGTGGATGAGAGATAATTTGAACAATGATGAGTCTTTTTGTCGAATAAGACCGATGATAACCATGTTAGAACAACAAACATGCAGCTCAGGCAAATGAATAAACAGATAAATAGATAAATAACACAAAGATTCTGATCGTTAATAGATGTTAAGATAGTATTAATATTTGCAAGCAGTATTGATGGTTGAACATTCTCTCCACATTATGTATTTGTCAATTGTACCCCACTCCAGGACCAATGAATTCCGATGAACACAATAACTTCAGTGTCGTTTCTTATCATCTCCTATCACAGGTTTATTTTGACGTGCTCAGAATTAAACTCATCGTGCCGACTTGGTCAGGGTATTAATGGTTTTCCATGTAGCTCCTATTCCTGTGGTGCAGTTTCGTATCTTTCTAAGTATTGGATCTCCGGTAGCTCTTGTTCCACATAATCCTGACTCGTACTTTGCAGTGATCCTCTTCCGTGCTTTCGACTCTCTTGGCTAAGTTCGACTTTGGCTTCTTGATAACATGCCTCTGATGTGCTATTCATTACAGCTTGTGATTGAATTCTCTACTTTAAGTTGTTTCCTAGAATGCAGAACCTGGAGAACATAGGTCTGTTGTCTGCAGATTTCAATAGTGGCATCTTAAAGCGAGGTATCCGAGAAGGTGGAAAGGTATTTCCTCTTCATTCTACTGATCATCAATTCATTTTTAACATGCTGACGAATAGACACACTGACGCATATTTCTATTCTAGGTTAGGTATGTCTCAAACATAGTCATTTTCCAAGATTATTCCTACCAGTTCAGACCGGTCTCGTAGTACAGTCGACAACTCATACGACTTAACAACATGCTCGTCATGGGTTCAAGCCTCGAATGGACCGTGTCCCCATACATAGGACTAAAACTTCCTTCTCTGGGGGTAATCCATAAGTCACTGAAAGACAAGCCCACAAGTGGTACAAGCAGGCCTTGACCGACAACGGTTGTTGAGCCAAAGAAGAAGAAGATTACTACTAATTCGCCAGTTCAAATGATTGCCCCTGGAGCAAGTCACTTACTTACTTACTTATCCGGCACTACAACCGCTTTGCGGTCTTGGCCTGCCTCAGGAGTGTCCGAAACCGCTCACGGTCTCGCGCCTTCGTCTGCCAGTCCGTTATCCCGGCCTTAATGGCGGACGCCTCCACGCCATCTTGCCACCTCAATTTGGGCCTACCACGCCTCCTCTGTCCTTGTGGACGGCCTAAAAAGACTTTACTACCTTGCTTGGAGCAAGTCACTACCTTGCTTTATGTGGTTGGTCCACTGGCCCAAGTCTCGTAGCAGACTCCAGTAGAGTTCATTTGTCTTTCCTTGAAAGATGATCAGTTGTAATAGATTCAAAGATCCTTATAACAAAGGATCTATGAAGACTTCTTTGAGGTGTGTAACACTCGAATTTTTTTCATTTGGCATTGGAATGCTTTAGTTGAGGAATGTTTGAAGTGTGATATGGTTATTCAAAATTGAGATATCATGCCACACGTCATATTTTTTAATAGAAAATGTACTGAAGACTTTGTTAGATGGATGCAGAAGAGAGCTACAGGTAAGAGATATATCCATGTTAGCAAATAACTATAAGTTAATCATATATATATATACATTTATTCTTGTTGAGACAGCATATTAGACATATTTTACCATGTTTGAATACAATTCTATGGCAAATTATTGAAAAACCAATTCTGACACTTTAATTACGTCAAATAGTATTCCTTAGAAACAAATTTTGTAAAATATGTCACTTTTCATAGAACTAGCAATGAATGGGAGGGTCAAGGGCAAAATGATTTACTAGCCAAATTGATTTCCTTTGAAGCACTGTGCTCTGTAAATAAATTTACGGAATTAACTTATCACTAAACGTGCACTTGATTATGTTATCGCTACCATACGCATACTGAAAAACCACATCACAGTATTTCCTATTCCCTTGAATAGCAGTACAAAAACTGTTAGACAGCTTAAAACTATTTCCTACCAAGCGAATGGTGAGTTTTTGCGCACAGTGATTGCAACTCGTTTACTGTGATACGAAACCACCCATTCAATCGCCCTATACAAAAGTTCTGGAAATGTTGACACGTGTTTTTGTGCGGTAAACACAGCTCCCACACAGCCCCGAAGCGAACAGGACACGGGTTGGTCGGAGCAAAACTTATCACGTCACACTGATGGACGAGTTTGGTTGTGTGTGTGTGTGTGTGTGTGCGTGCTTTTCAATCTTTGATAAGGATTCGTGGAAAGGAACAGAAAAACACACAATCACAAAAATACTTCAAAATGACTACGAAGCTTTTACTTTTTTGCTTAAGTGCTACTCACTTCCTCCAGGACAAAGTTTTCGTTGTCTCGTTGCTGCAAAGCTCTTTCCCTGCTCTTTATCTTTTTAGCTGTTTCGCCCGCAATGTGAAATAATTTCGGAAAAGCTGAAAAGTTAGCAAACTGCAGTGTCTTTGCTTGCTCTTTTCCAAATCGATACGATTGATTGAGAAGCAAACGGAGGGAAAACGTGGGCTAAAACAGTACACTTAAATTCTTTGATATAAAGTTGCACATTCAGTAATTAAATTCAGCATCCCACTTTTGCCCGGGTTAGGAAGCACTGCCTTATCGCGATTCCGACAAACCTAGCTCTTCTTATACGACCGCCAACACTGAAGATGGTCCGATGCTCTTCCTTTGCTGTTTGCTGTGGAATGTATCTCGACGCTGCCAATCCTAACAATCAGGCAACACTTTTTGCCGGTTGAAAATGTTGGTTGGCAATGGGAAAGGTAAAAAGGGGGCCAAAAAAGGAGGGAAAAAACCACGACTAGTCATTTCGAGATTATTATTATTTTTCAATTCTCTAGCGGCCTTATTTTCCAGTCGATTGAGGTAGGTTCTCCTGCACCCATTCCGCTAGAAGCCAATGCATTTGAAATGATGGCTTCGAAGCAACTAGACATTGCAAGGGCGGCAAACGGAGGTGGGAAGAAATTGATTGAAAAAGTTGCCACTACTACTAACCTTTGATGTATGCGGCCACGGTTGGGAAATAGTCTTCGGGGTAGAAATAGATAAGTTTTCTTTCGTTGGTGCATTTCTTTTCCCCGCCTATCGCTTGTTTCTTTTCCACCTACAAAATACTGCAACCGTCTAGCGATAGTAGTAGACGGCAGCAAAACGAACTCGAGCAAAACTAGGCACACTGGTGCAAGTTAAAATGAATGTTTCTGTTCGAACGCATTTATTGGCAGCAGTTTTATGTTTCGCGCCTGTTTTTTGCTTGCTTGCTTGCTGGCCACATTTCTCACTATTTATGGTGATGATTTCGATCGATTATTCATTGGTGTGCACCGTGTGCACACCACGGGCAGTGTTTTCCATTAGCCACTTTATGCAAAAGTGTGGCGCGTTCGGATACAGTACGCCAGCAATGCTTGAAATTCAAGATCTCTACTAAAAAAAGGTAAGCCATTTCCACTAAACAAAAAAAAAACACTTATTTTTCTTTCTTCAGAACATAAATTTGTATTCCCTGGAAGGCGGAAATCAATTTTCTCTGCAGCGCATCATTGATTGGTTGCGTTTGATGCTCGAGCACAATCATGGTGATGGTACACATGGGTGGTGGGGATTGTGAGTTGTTAACTGATGTCAGCTTGGTGAACTAATTCCACGAAAAACCACGTTCAGAGATTGTAGCTGCTGCTGCTGCTACTGCTGCATGTGTTGGGACAATTTCTGTGGAACCAAATTGCCGTTGGGCGGAAAACTCGCCACGGCTACGGGAATCGCTCGTCTCGCTCTGTGTGTTGCTTTGCGGTGGTGAGGATGCGCTTTACTTACATTTGACGGTTGACGTACTATTAATGTTAGATTGAAGATATCGTTCCCATTCGTATTGAATCGTTCGGTGATGGGATAAAGTTTCGTTTGACCTTTTCATTGAGCGTGGGAGCTTTGAAAGGTTAGATTTTCTTACAGCGTGTTTCATTCTTCGTATTTATGACAAGACGCGTCGTTGCTAGTTATGTTGAGGGTCTTCAATTTACTTTTGGTTTATCGATTTTCAAAGACAATAGGAGCATTAGAGAGAGTTTTTATAGAAAGTATTCTGAATGTATCTCTAATCATAGCAATTTATATTGTTTGTGTATTGCTGCTACTTTTTGATGTTATTATTTAGCTATTGATAGAAATTAAAGAAAATAAAAAGAAAGAAGTAATTGCTAATTTGTTGCAATTGCTATATTCTAAGGAAAAAAATAATAAAAATGCATAACAATACCGTTACAGCTAGACATTGATTCAAATAATTCTTCGTTATATATACCCTAGTCATTGCCGTTGTTGTTCTTGCTGTTTGCCAATCGATTTGACCGCTTGTGTTCTACCCAATACTTGTCTAATGTATGCTGACGATGTTAAACTGTTTATGCCTGTCAAAACTCAGAATGATTGTTATGTATTACAACAGTTCATATGCGTTTTTAATTCTTGGTGCTTAGATAATGATCTTGATCTCGCAATAGACAAATGCTTCACAATAATGTTTCACAGATTAAAGCATCCTATTGAATTCGATTATTCTTTGGCAGGTAGGACGTTACTTCGCCGGCAACATGTGTGTGATTTATTATTGAATTTGGACCAAAGCTTAACGTTCCACTTGCACATTGACAATATTGTTAGTAAGGCTTATAAATTATTAGGGTTTATTTATCGTCAAATTCACGAATGTTATGACCTATTTTGCCTAAAATCACGCTATGTTTGTTTGGTTCGTTAAAGTATTGAGTATGGTTTTGGTTCCGCATAGTGATAGTCACTATTATTTGGTTTCCGCATAGTGTAAGTCGGGTAAAGAAGTTAGAATCTGTTCAACGCAGGCTATGAATATACCACGTTTGAAAGGAGTTAATGTTATGACAAGCTATATTGACCGATGTTTGTTGTTAGGAATTCAAACGCTTGAACATCGTCACAAAGGTAATCAAAGTGTATTTGTCAGTTAATTGTTAAAGAATGAATTGGATGCATCTTCTCTATTAGAAGAGCTTAATATGTAACTTAATATGTTATGCACCTGCTATAACACTTCGATCGCGCAATTTACTCAATAGCGCACCTAGATTGGTCATTTTGATTCCTATCTCTCGGCTGATTCGTATAAGTCGAGGGCTCTATTACTTTTCAATTTCGGAGCTAATAGTCGTCGATCTAGGGATTAGTTTGAATGTTAACAATAAGATAATCTAATAAGATGTCGTAGCACAAATATGCAGGACATTCATATGAATAAATAAATAAATTTTATTGGTTGTAGGGATACAATAATTATAAAATATATTTATAATTGGATGATATGTAATGCATGTATATGTAATAATTGGATGATAAAATTAACATTATTACAGCAATCAAGCTCTATGCTTTATTTCGTCAGTCACTGTAATCTAGCGGCTAATTTCTATCGTTTATTATAAAAAGCATTGTACAATTGGCATTTCATGTAGATACTACAACAATGCAGCATAACCTCTCCACCCGAGTGCTTTACATGTTCACTCCGCACACAAAAGACGTCCATCGTACATCGATTGGAAGAAAACCGAAGCCATATTTAAGGGCTGTAATATTGACGAAAGAAAACAGGATAAAAGTGCACTCCTCCAGGGATGGTTGCTCTCCTTGTTGCGACCAGCCCACGTATGAGAATGCAATGAATCTAACGTAATTTATATGGCTCACCCTTGATGCACTACCATTTTCAGTGTCTTTGTTCGGCAGCTACGTACACCTCTTACTTTGAAATTGGTTGCTGTTCTTCTGTTGATTTGATGCCAAGTTGTTCGTAACCTTTTACCTTTTAGGTTCCTCAAGTGTCATCCAGCTGCACACTGCACTGCTAAGTGCATTGCCACTGTCAAGAGTCGTTCGAGAAGAGGTGCTTGTTATAATTGCTAGTATGTGTTCAGTGGTTGCATAAGCTTGATCGCTGGTCACAAGGTCCTGTTTGCGATAACTTTACCTGTGGATAAAGGCTTTTTTTGCACAGAAAAAGAGACATTAACACTTGTCAAACTGTGCGTTTATTTTAATAGATTTTTTCTCTCGCCTTTCTACACTCACTCTTAATCTCTCAAATGTGTCTGTGTGTGCATTAGCTGATCCTAGGGTCCAACTTCGGCCAATCGAGTTTGCATCGTGGAACTTTATTGGCTGCCCGTTTATCGATGAGCTGTCAGAAGTTGCTCCTTGCAACCAGCGTCACGAGCGTTGGAGGAAGTCTTTTTTGTGTGTGCGGAGAAATCTTCTCACACATTAAGCTTAAGCACTATTAGCTAGTGTTAGCACAAAAGTCACCGGTGAGTGAACACATGCCACTCGAGCGCTTCCGAGTTGCCCGTTTTGCTCGTTTCGATCGAAATCGGCGGCCAAAGGATGGTCCTGCGGATTGCTGAATGGCGTGAAAAGTTGCCAGGAAACACTTTTTCCAAGCTCGCCGTCTCTCTCACCACCTTTTTTTTATCTCTTTCGTTATGTTTGGTTGAAGTTTTAAGTAACTTTAATTGGATTAACATTTGCTCTGTCAGGTTTGGGGCAGGGGTGGAGGTGAGGAGGCAAGTTGTAGTCCCTGTACACCACTCACTCACACTCTCTTCTGGGGATGGTAAGTACAGTCGTAGAAAAGCTTTTGAGCAAAAGTACAACGCAAAAAATAAAAACAATAAGCAAACTAAAACAGCAAGCATAAAATCCGACAAATCTTGGCCATCCTGCATTCTGGCACCCTCCCGCGGGAGGGATTATCAGTTGGGATTTATTTTTTTTTTGCAACCTTTTTGTCTGTGTATGGGTGAGTGTGAATTGCTTGCGCAAAAATGCAAACGAAAGAAATTGAATCACGATTCCGAGCTGTAAATCCTTCAGCCGCTAGAATGGCCGAGCTGCCCGGACGCATTGACACAGGCATTAGGTTGAACAATTAAATTCTTAGCATAATCCCACAAAATCGGTTGCCCGTCCCACCTCCTCCTAGGGGCTCCTACCCTCCTACTGTCGCCCTAGCGCTCCCTCGCCTGCCTACGAGGTAATTGGGAATGGTGAAGCAAAATTCTTCAAATGTTGCTACCAATGGAATGGCTTTCCTTTTCCCATTTTTCCCCCTGGAGCTAGCCCCGACAGATCCCCCCCCCCCCCCCCGGAGGCGCAGTACGCTGTCGAACAGTTGGTTGGTTGGCTGAAGCGATGAAATTTCACCGTTGATTAACTTTTGCTTTAATTCGCTCGTTCCAAACGCTTGGTTTGATTTCTGCCCCAGATTTAAATCCAGACGCTCCATCTACTCTCTCTCTTTATTTCTCTTACTCTTTTCACTCTCTGTATCTCTCTTCCTCTCCATGTTTGTCGTTGTGCCTGTGTGTGTTTGTGTATTGCTGTTGAAGAGTGTGAGTTGGAGTTTGCACAGCCAAAATGAAGCAACGAGCCGCCCCGAAGAAGAGATTACAAGCAAAGGGAAGAGATGCGGCTCGATTGTGAGGTTATGTAAGCTTTCGGTAAAAACAGCAAAAGTCAAAATTCCTTGCCCACTTTGATTCGGCTGGCGTAGCATCGGAACTGGATGGAGAAAAAGGCACGAGGGCCGGAAGGGCCGAAGGGTAAGCAAAGATGGTAAAATAATCTTCCCAGCAGACGCCCGCGCTGAGAAGTGCTGAAGTCAAGGGTGTAGAAGTAACCATGGCAGTAGCTGGGGGCGGGACGCGACAGGCAGGATTTGGAATTCAAGCAAAGGAAGTCAATTTGGGCGATTACGAACAATGACGGTGCGCTGCCTTATCTTATCGTCAGTCCCGCGTCAGCAGTGACAGCTGAGTGAGGAGCAGGCGCAACGCGCGACAACCAAATGGAGGCAGCGCTGGAGCGATGGTGGTGGTTTGGAGGACATTAAAAAGGTAGCAAAGGGATGAAGCGAGTGTACTCTGCACTTGATTTCTGGGCGAGGGCTTACCACGAACTGATTTAGAATCGAAATTGGTTAGCTTCTGCTGGCAGCGTAACTCTCCAGCGCACGGGACCACTCCTTGAGGGTGTGCTTAATCGGAGCTGTACGGGAGGGAGTGAAAGGAAGGATGAAGGAGCCTCAAGATGCTTCGAATGCGGTGGCCCATTCGCTTCGAATGCTTCCACCAGCTCGAGCACTTTGATCGGGACGATAAGGCGGGTGGTCTGGTGGGAAATGGATGGACGCAGCAAGTCACTTCCTACGGGAAGGACCACCATTTGAGTTTAACTGTGGAGTAAGGCGTCTTTTAGATGTAAAAAAACCCCAACTAGATGTAGGAAAAGAACACGAACGGCGAGCATTCTGGGGCGAGCAGATGGTTGTGAGTACACACTCGTTTGCACGTTACACGCGGCGGCGATGATCGAATGTCATCGGCGACGGCGTCGGGAATGTTGCTGTTGAAGGCTCTTGTTTGAGTTTGAGCTTGAGTGGCGTCAGGTTTGCTGGCAGAGTGTTAAGGGCTTTTGGGCTTCAACCTATTCGTCGCCATTGAGGACGCGTGTTCGCCCCCGGGTTTGGGCAAGTAGGGGGCTGATTTGCGACCTGCCAGCATTCGGCAGAGTGCACTTCAGCTCGAGTTGGCTAATGTCCGAGCCCCCACACCGAGAGCTGTAGGGAAATGGATTCAATCTTTCGAAGGGCACTGTATCTGAAGTAATCTGGTCGTGAGAGAAAGCGGGACAGGGTAGTTCTTCTGGAAGAAGTTCTGTCGATGTAAGCTAGGTGAATGATACTTTTTGGCCCTGGTAGCAGCACTTGTGCTTACATCAAGAGCAAATGTGTCGATGTCATCAAAAGCTTTTCGGCTGTAGTATCAGGTGAGCCTACAATATTGCATATTGTGTTCGGAGCATATTGTGTTCCCGAGTTAGCCGTGCTGTAGATATGAAGTGGCGGTTTTGTAGTAGATGTCTTTTGATACGTGGCCACGACAGCGCCAAAATGCTGACAAGCTAGTCAACTTAGGCGGCGCTCTAGCAGCAATCGAACACGACATCCGACACGAACAAACCCATATAATCATATGGAGGCGCACTGTCAGACACAAACAAACAAACAAGACAAACATGTCAAATCCCATACATTTTTCATGTTCGATGTCGTGTTCGATTGGTGCTAGAGCACCGGGTTAGGCAAAACAGGTTGCCAGCGGCAAAGCAAAGAGCTTTCTCGTGGCCGAAGGAAAAACATTTACCAAATAAGGAAAACAACGATTTTTTATGATTTAAATTCCACAAATGGGGCACCCTTTCCGTTTTAAGTTCGTAGGCTGAAATTTCAGCCTGTCAGCTGTTTGCATTGTATAGCAGTTTTCGAGCAGCTATCTAAGTCGGTATAATACACAGCTGAGCGTATCCCAAGGTGTATGAATTTAGAAAGCTGATTTTTACCGCTTCTGTTTCTGAATGTAGATTTTAAGAGAGTTTTGTGTATTCGTCAAGCCTCCAGAAAGCTTGTTCGAGCAAAAGTTTCACCCATTCTGTTAAAAAGTGATATTCAAATTTGGTTATAAAAACATGCTATGAGATCACCTGGACTACATACACTTTGATTCTAGATTCCACCACGTGATCTCTTTAATGCACCTTGGGGTAAATGTAAACAACACCGTGTTTTCGAGCAGGTACTCGAATCTAATTCTAGCTTTGAGGCTAGAATAATCTAGACTGAAAATTGCAGGTTAGTTTTATGTGTGGTTTTGTATGGAGTGTTTTTTTTTAAAAGATTTTTACCACAAATACGAGTGTTCCCCATCTTTTTAAAGATGTTATTCGTCCACATAAATCCTACATGTAAACTGTGAATTTAATTCAAAATGTACACTGAGTAAATATGGTTCACAATATTGAAAACATAGATTCAGTAAGACAAAAATGTAAATAATGAATTAATATAAAAAAAAACGATGAAACAGTGATAGAATCATAAGAACAAAGTTAAAATGAGTGTATCAAATCAAAGCAATAAACTAAAATTAAATTATTCAATTACTGAAACAACATCTTAGATAAAGAAAAGGAATAATGTATCTATGAATAAATGTTGAAATAAATAAACACAATAATCTTTTCAAATAAATGAATGAAACGAGAAAAAAAAAACAAAACTAACAAATCTGATCCTTTTATCAGCAAGATGATACATCCAACCACCAGTATATTCCAGTTTAACGTTCACAAATCGTAACAACACATTAAGGCCGGGCAACATTGATCGTACTCTGTGGTGTAATTTTGATTTTCACTAGCGCATCTGACGGCGGCTGGAGGAAGCATTTTTTGGTCGTCGGGGGAATGGCCGTGCCGGATCTCAAAGTTAATTAGTTTTTTCACCGTTTTTTGATGCGGAAACTGCTGAAATACTTGCACAACATATTTATCTATCAATTACAAAGCTTTTCCAGTCCAGTTAAAGTAAAAAAACATGGAAAAATAACATATTTTCTGAAGCGGCTTCAATTTGTTTACCAACAGTCGCCGCCAGATGCGCTAGTGAACATCAAAATTTCACTACGGAGTACGATCAATGTAGCCCGGCCTTTAGAATTTAAAAGTTTTAAAAGCTTTTCGTATCGCTATAGACGTAATAGATATATTTATTGATAAAGATTGATATGAAGCACCAATCAATTCATAAACAATGCGCACTGCCGTCAAAATGTTTGTGATGCAATTATGGCGGAGCGATAACAAAAAGAAAAAAACAAGCAAACCGAACCGTGATTGAGCTTTTGCAGATTGCTTACTCTGTCCCCTTGGTAGTCCCGGGAGCATCAGCACCTATCTGATTTCAATCAACGATTCCGGAAAAGCAAAAAAAAAACAAACTTTTTGCCAACTTTCTTCATCTGTTGTGTAAGCGACACGCATCTCTTTCACTTGGCCTTTCTTCCTATTTTCCTCTTTCTCGTTTTTTTGTCTGACATCGTCCCAGCAGCGCATAGTGGAGTGCGATTGACATGGGTACGACCGTACCCCCCCCCCCCCCCCCCCACTTGGAACGTGCAACAAATGGTCCCGGAAAGAAATTGCCTGTAACGCCGATAATTTAATGGTTGTTCAAGATGTGTTCGGTACCCTGTTCTTTTTTTTTGTTGCTTTTCGCGCTGCGCTAAACTTTCTGACAGCATCAGAAGCCACTTCACATCTTCTCGCCACCCGTCAAACCATTAGGGGCACTGAGAGGAGCGTGAGATGGGCCCTTGCCTCCTTTACCAACCGCCCTGTACGTCCCCAGTGGCGTACGATTTCATTTTTCGTCCTCGTTCGGTAATTGATCAAGTTGATACTTTTAAACTTCCCCGCACGGGTCCTCGCGTGCCATAAATGCGTTCGCCTGTTTGTCGCTGGGAGGGTAAAAGAGAAGGTTTCATGCTATCGACTGTGCGAGCGGTGCACGCACCCCGAATGCTATTTAAATAACCTGCTTGAAGTGTGTCTATGTCTGTGTGTCGTTGACGCCGATGGGAAGTGTTTTGGTGCCGGGAGTGGTGTATAAAGAATGATCGGGAAACCTTTTTGCAGTAAAGGACACACACACACACAAACAGCAAAAAAAAAAAAGGAAGTGAAGTTGTCTGTCACACGGTTTATGATTCATCTTGCAAAATGTGAGGCACCGGTGTGAGCCAACAAAAAAGTAAAGGCAAAAAAATGGAATAAAATGTGCTGCCCGTGTCAAACACCAGCAAATCAACCGGCCTTTTCTTCTTCAGTCAACGCTACCTTTCAGCTGCTCGATGATGGCCCATAGGACGTGAGGAAACAAATACCTGCGCGGCTGACAACATTCTTTTCCGCATGATGGTTTTTTGGGGCGAAACGTACGTTTCCTCATCAAGCCCGGGTGCCTTTTATCACCCACCGGTATCATCTTCATCATCGTCATCATCGTCGTTGTCGTCGGCACTGTCATTGATGGCAGGTGATGATGATTGTCGTAATGGAATTGAAACCACTGGTAAAAACGTATGACAGCTTGTGCCCGCTGTGGCCGAGCGGTGGTAGTACGCCGGTGATGGTGCAATAGAATTCCGCCGACTTTTGTGATTAATAATGATTTTTATGCCTTCATTCTTTCAATGTGAGCTTGATATATTTAGCGTTTCTCGGTAATCGGGCTCTAACTTCCACAATTCCTTTTGAACTTTTTGGGGGAAGCATTCGTGGCTCACTCATTCGTGAACCACCAAGCGCCTCCATCGAATGTAGAGTTCCATAACTTTAGGTTTTTTTGCAACTTTTCTTGAACTATGTGCATGAGAAAACATTTGAGTTGATTATAGATATTCCTGGATTTGTTAATTGAAATGTTATCAACATTATTTTATGATATTACAGTCAATGTCCATGATACATCTACGGAGTACCAGGCGTCGCCATCGAAATTTTGTTTTTTCATCCTTTTTTTTATTTCCTTCTTCCACTGACTGTTCAACACGGAGGCTCATCAAACATCACCTCGAACCGCTCAATAACAGTCTACTCGGAAAGGGAAATTGCAAGCCCACGCCATGTTCCGCAGAAAACGATCTGACACTTTTCCTGTCACACAAAGAAACACATTGTTTCATTATTTTTATTTCCTCCCCTGTGTGTGTGCGTGCGTGTGTCTTTCTCCTTGCGTGTCTATGTCATGTGGCACAGTAATAGAAAGTAGTTTTCCTGGTGACAGCAGGATGCGCCCGATACAAAAGAGAAGTAGAGTGAAAGAAAAAAAACGCGAAACAGCTTCAACATTGTCTCGGTGTCCACGGTATTGAGTGAAAAATGATGTCCAGTTCAGTGGCCTGTACTTGGAGGGCACGGCAGTGTTTCACCCGGTCAAGGGAGTAACAAGTAACCGGAACCGGAACAAGAACAAGACTCGATGAGGCGTCCGGCGTACCGGAAAGAGGCTGGCTTGGCACGAGCGAAAGCAAAACGTCTTTGTCCGACCGTAGCAAGAACCGGGAACCGTGGTTAGGTTACCTGGTTGCACAGGAAGGGGGCTGAACTGAACTTAGGGCACTTGGGTTTCTTTTTGTAACCGATTTTGCTTGTTGAGCGAGTGCTGTGTCCATGTTGCGGATGCTTGCGGATGTAAAATGTGAAAATAATGCCCACTGCTGGCGTTGCGGAAAACGCTGCCCGACGCTTGGAGGGCGATGAAAAGAAACGTGTTTCTTTTTTGCTCTCTTTGTTGCTCCGTCGGCCGGGGTTGAATATTTGCCGCTGTGCTGTGCTTCTGTTTAGCGGCCAGTGACGAGGGTACCTTTCACCCGGCAGGTGTATGCTGTTTCGGCGAAACAGAGCGCAACGAATAAAGGTTAGCTTGTTTTGTTCGGTTAACCCGAAACCGGAGCCGTTGGTTGCGTGCCGCGCGCGTCCTCCCGCTGAAGACTTGCCTACCGTAGCCCCACGGCTTTCGGTAACCGTTTATCCGCATTCTGATTCGGTAAAAAGACGACCCCGTGCACACCGAGCCCTCCCAGTCTGACTTCGTTGAGAGCTAAACTAAAGAAAGGCTGTCTTTTCTTTTCCATCTGGGTTGCGGGTAGGAATTGTTCTCCGTTGCATAAGACTGTTCCGCTCTCATTAGCGCGTCAGCGTCAAAGAGGAGGAGTATATTTCTTGTTTGTTTTTTTTTTGCTTGTGTTTGCTTCAATTCTTGCCGTAGATTTATATTCCGTTTTTTGGTGTCGTTGAGCCCGGCGTATTGTAGCGCTGTGCGTACAAAGGGAGGCTCTCTAATTATGATTTGAAATGGTGCACCAGGTGGAGATTGTGGAGGCAGAGAAAGGTGCGCAGGGTGTAAGGCCTCGAAAGTTAGTGTACCTATAATGAGCAAAAGTTTATAGCAAAATAGAGCAGGGCAAAAAAAGTGTGCATTGTGTGTGGAACCGAATGGAGGTGGAAACAAAGAAAGTACACGAGCAGAAGAATGTTGCTGTACACGTGCCGGCGATGCACGTGGAACGCTTCACAATGGATGCTGAGACACACTGCAACAGGATATGGAAAGTATTGTTTCCGTTTTTGTGGGAATGATTTTTTGAATGAGTGTTGTGTCTGAATCATTTGAATGGTAGTTTAACTGAAAAGCATAACGTTCAATATTCAGTTTCTGGATCTAGTTTCTAGTTTTTTTCTTTTGCCTCAATTTTGAGCCTAAAAAATTGGCATGGATTACGTCAAACGATATCTGCAGAACTGAACGTCAAATTTTATGTTACGCTATAGTACGTTTAATCTGTTCCATTTATGTTAAATTATGTTGACTGATATTAGTTTATTCCAGAGCTGTTCCTGTACCATTCGTCAGCTCGCGTGTCTTAACTTGCGTGGTTCAAGCTTAGAACAGAGCCTTGCCCCCCTAGCAAGGGCTGAATATCCAGCAGCGTGGGATGTATATAACTATATTTATTTGTATCAATAAGTCATCGATCAAATTTTAGCCTTAGCAAATCGTTAAGGCAATGGCTTGAAATTACAGTAACGTAAAGTTCTGGAGATTTGATCCCTAGTTAGAATATAGACTAAAATTTGCCGGATCTCATTAAGTGATAACTGTGCAATAATTGGAAAAATAAAATAAAATCTTTTTTTTACCTATCGTTCTACTGACAAACACCTTCAGCCTTCTATTGCTTTATTTTCTTCTGCCCTCCGATTTGTGTGCCTTCGTTTAATGTTTAATCATTTTATTCGAATTGACTAAATTTGAGTTTTTACCGTGGTAACTTGTTTTTAACGAATTTAGAACAGTAAGTGTAAACCGACTTAAAACGATGATGATTTCTTCGCAAATAACGAAAAGATTCAGTATTGTAATGTTTACGGCTGGGCTCTTTTTGTCTAAAGCTCTATAGCATAGACCGGAGAGGAACATACAATAGATAGAGACGCACTTTTAGATATGGGTCCAAATACAGTAGAAATAATGTTTTAGAATTTCAATTGAAAATCCAAATTGAGCCTGTATGCGATGCATAAATAAATAAATAATTTAATACATTTATTAACTTTTACATAAATAAAAATAAATAAATAAATAAATAAATAAAAAAGTAAATAAATAAACAAAAAGATGAATAAATAAATAAATAAATAAATAAAAAATAAATAAATAAATAAATAATTTTTTAAATGAATATATGAAAACTTACATACATAAATAAACAAATTAATTTATAAATTAATTCATAAATAAATAAATTAATAAATAAATCAATAAATCAATAAATAAATATATAAATAAAAATAAAAACAAATAAATTAATAAATAAAAAATAAATAAATAAACAAATGAACAATTAAATAAAATGGCAAATAAAAATATAAAACTACTGTGCAAATAGGGGTATCATGAAAATGAAAGCGAAAATTATTGATATTTTCGTTGTATACATATATGCCTGACATAATGAAAAATTGTTGTATAATGCTTTACATAATTGATAACATAATTCCTCGATATATCCATGGTATCCTTTGTTGAAGGATTTCTTAACGATTTTTTTTCTGGACAATTTTGAATTAATCGGACGATTTATTAACTGTTTTTCGTACTCACAATTTATATCTGACTTCACAACATTATTTGTACATGGGAATCAAAAATGTTGAGACAATGCCAAGAAAGAAATGAAATGATTAATTCTAACATTTTGAGAAATAGCTATTAAAATGTGACACAAATTTATAATCCCTGCCTTAAGTAGTGGCCATATCAAGGACCTCTGGAAAAATTTTAAATTATTTTTTCCTTTGTACAAATACCTAAGCATATATTCCCGTTAGAAGTAATTTTATTTAACTTTTATGAAATGAAAGGTAACAAGGTTGAAGTGTTTACCAGCTACGGTAAAAATGGGTTATTCTATCCTTTACGACACGTGTTAACTCACAGTAACTCCCTTGTGAATCTGGATCAAGACCTAGTTTTACAGCAATTGCTTATTTTAGTAACATTATATGGCATTGTATAATTTCATGACTAACAAACGCGCTGCAGGAAAAATAAAAACGAAAACCCCTTCACAACCAACCAGTTCATCCTGACTTGATTTTCCTAAACGCTACACGCTATAATCCACACCGTAAAGAAGCAGAAGGCGTTGCTAATTCTGCCGAAAGCTTTTACGCCACATTTCACCAGCGGGCTGCTGTTGATGGTGGTAACGGCGAATTTGGCGAGTGCTGCACTGCCTCCCGGGGTTGACACCTTCGGGGCTATACTCTCCGCCGCATTGCAATTGCTCGCGGCCAGCGGGGTGGGTCCCTGGGACAAACCTGCGATGGTTATTTTGTAGTACCCCCGAGAACCAACGAGCTCGTCTTTACACGCGCAAAAAAAAGATGCGAATTGCTTCAGCACAACTAAAAAAAAGTAACGCAAACCTGGCGCTGAGATGAGATTTTTTCCGCCCTCGGAGCCGATGAAACGACCGTGAAACCGTTATAAAACTCCCCGCCGAAAGGGCCGAATTTTCATCCACTCCCTCTTTGAGTGCAAAAGCGCGACACATGAAAATGGTCTCCCCTGCCGTTTCTACTTTTAATTCAACACTGGGTGGTGGTAACACTTGCTTCTTTTTTTACAGCACATCCCTTGCCGAACGTGTGCGCCACGGGCCATGGGATACTGAAACGGGGCGGAAGCTCGGCCGGGGAAAGCCACCGAAGACCGTAAAAAGCACTCATTTCTAGCACTTTTATGTTTTATATTTACTTGCCTTCATTTACTGCCCATTTACAAACCTCGAACGCGCTGAACAATTCGGGCTTGACAGGCCGTTACGGCACCGATCGGATAGGATAACGGGCCGGGACTCTAGGAGCGCACTGCGCAGCGAAACACACAAACAACCGCTGAAGGTAAACGGGATGGCCGGGTGGTGAAACATCAGCTCAGCACCATCATTATTTCACTCCAAGGAAATGTATGCGCTCGTCGAGTGTGTTGTGCAGAAACAGAACTCTCCAAAAAAAGTTAAAGAGAGAGAGAAAGCGTGACACAACAAACGGAACAAACTGCTTTCCATTCATGACCAACATTTACACGGTTGACGGTTTTTGGGGTGGGTTTTTTTAGCGTTCTCAACTGCTTTACTTAAGCTGAGCTGGTTTATGCAGATTCTCGATTGCGAGTTTACTGCATTGTTTTCATGATTTGCGCTGAGCGAGGGTACGTTTGGGGCGCACATTGAAGTGTGCTGCATTTTCCACTACACTATGGGTGGGGAAAAGTGTGAAGTGCGATAGAAATGGAAAAAAATACAAAATCAAGTTTAAAAATGTTAGGAAAAGAGCTGAGAAGTAAATGAAGGTCCATGAAGGTAAATTTAGTTCAAGATTATGGGATGATGTCATCACGGGAACAACTAAATAATTTTATTCTCTTATTAGTTTTATAATTACTAGTTTTAAAACAGGCAATGTGTTGAAATTGTCCATTTCTACCAGAAGCTTTCACTGTAGAGAAAACAAAATAAATGTACTTATTATTGCTTTCATCAACTAAACTCACTAAAAAAATGGTCAAAAATGTTTATGTCGCATATAAAATATGTCAGCTTCATTTGTGTTAATGTTACGAATGAAGCTGACATATCGTGAGCTTGCGAGATAAAAACTTTTCAAATGAAATGTAACTTAATCCATATTTACCACTGTTAGCTATTCAAATTAATTAAATAAAGTAAAGGAATCATGACATCTACAAATACAAAAAAATCCCACACACACACCCGTAACGTTTTTATGCAGTGCATTTTTTATTTGCATTTTTCCAATGCATGCGCAACATTGTGTCGCACGCTTCGGGCCATAATTATGATGGCGACTATAATGACCACTGTAACAGCTCGTTCCAGCCAGCCAAGTAAAACAGCCCAGACAGTCCAGTAAAAGGTGTATTACAATCGCCCTCTGGTTGTGGTTTCGTTGGTACCAGAATGAACTCTCTTTGGTTCGGAGAAACGGAGGTGGAACAACGTTTACATTATGCTTCAGGAAACATTTATTTACTTGTGCTCTTGCTTGTGTGCAGTGCCGTGCAGGAGAAGGCAAGGAGCATACGGGCAAGGTGACGGAAAGGAAGCGAGTGGAAGAGTTAAAAAGGAAATAATTGCATAAATGCAGCATGCGGCTCATTTCTTCGCATTGTTTAATTGTTTTAACCATTCTTTAAATTGTTGACATTCCTGTTTTTTGAAACTGTTATTAAAAACAATTAAATTAAGAAATTTTAAACATCAAACAACCAAATAATCTGGCAGCTACTTAAGAAAATATGCATATTTTCTCGCATCATTACTTACTGTCCTAAATCGGAAAATATTTGAAAAATATTTGTTCAGCTCTGTTGCATGTCCAGTTTGCAAAAGTTTCAAAAGAAAACGACAGCATTTTAACGATGCAAACAATCTTTAAAACTTCCCAACATTATTCCGAGCCATGAATATAGAGCGAGAGCGAGCGAAAAGGAAAACACAAATTTCATTTGTTTTGATAGCAAATACAGGGTTTCCCACGATTTATTGGTCGGTTCCCATCAATTTTTGGTGGGTTCCCATATTTTTTTAGTGCGCTCCCACGATTTTTTGGTCATTTCCCAGAATTTTTTGGTCCAATTGTATTGATATCCAATCGGAAAATACCAATAAATTATGGGAACGAACCAAAAATCTATGGGATACGACCAAAAAATCGTGCGAACGCACCAAAAAATCATGGGAACTGACCAATAAATCGTGGGATACCCTGTAATCACCGCCAGTGCAGACGATGCCCTAGCTGTTTTCCACAATGCTTTGCAGAAACTTAAGAGAAAAAGCGTGTGTGGGTGTGGGTGTGTGGAGGTGGAGCTAGAAGAGGCACGATTTTTACACAGTTTCGCTTCATGATTCGTATGAAATATTAATAATAAATGCAACAGTTACCAGAGCACGCTGCATAGACCATCAAAGGACGATACTGTGTGAGAGAGAGAGAGAAAAAGAATAAGAGAGTCAGGGAAGAGAAAAGCTATAAAAGAAACTCTCCCCCCACCCCATCCGCCACAGTGCTTCAAACGAGCCAGACGACTGCAAGCGCACCGATAAGACAATGAAAAGTTAGCCCCAGTGAAAGGTGGAAAATAAGTTAGGGAAGGGAAAAAATAACGTCTTTCGTTGTCTTGAGACTGTGTTTTCCTTTCTCTTTTTTTGTATCTTGTGTGTGTGTGGAGCAACATTGGTTTGGTGCAAACCGACCAATGCGTGCTCCATTTTCCAACCCCCACCGCTTTCCCCATTGCGCCAGAAAATCGTGGAAAATGTCATCGTTTTGCTCGCCCTATTCCTTACCTTGCCTGTTACGGCTCGCGTGTGTTACGCTCGAAGCTGCTTTGCGTGTTCTTACGCGTTGAGAGGGTAAACAGATAGGGCCACGAACTTTTACTTTCACACTGGCACACATTCCTGTACAAACACACACACTCGTAAGGTAGTGTCTGTTTTGGCCTGTTTCGCCTGGGCTGGCATCTTATCGCACGGTACATAAATTCATTCACGTATCGTGCGGACTCGGGCCGTGTGTTGGTGAGTCCTGTGTTTTCTTTCCATTTGGAGTTAGTCGGGAACCGGAAGGACAACTCGCAAGGAAAACACGCGTGCCTAGCTTACGGTACCTGCCTTATGCTAGCTGCTTGGATCACTTCGATGGCCCCAGTGATGTTGTCCTTTGGTACGTTTCTCTACATTTCGTTTAAATTGCCTTTCCGGCGTACGGGTACGCCTTGCTGCAGTCAGAAATTGTAACGCAATTTGGTGTGTTCCACAAATTTGAAATAAAATGGCAATGGAGGAAACCCCCGAACGAAAACAACCGCCTAGGATGGGGAAAAGTTTTCAAACGATTCTGGTTAATCTCGTTTTTTTTTTCGTGCGGCTTTTCATTGCGAGTGCTTTTTGGGGTACGAAACTTTGAAAAGGCACCGACGGGTTCTAGGGAAAACGTTCAACGCTGACGTTGGCACTGTTTGGCACGACCGCCAAGCCCGTACAATCTAATAATAATCAACCGCTGAATCAACCGAGAAACAGACACACTTACCTTCTCGCTTCCGTCTATGCAGGATGCGGTTGTGCAACATTACAATGGATGCATTTGTTTCTGCATCCGAAGCGCGCGGTTTCGTAGTAAATTTTCCCTTGTACCCTGTCTTGCAGTGGAAAGGACGCTTGCACGGTTCGGCGGTCGAGTAAGCAGCAGATTTTAAATTTATAGCACTTCTTCCACTCTACTCCCATCTCTTCCCGGCAGCTCTTGTGTCTTCTGCCGAAGGTAAGAACGATTGAGATAGTGAGACAGCACAGGAAGGCAGCGTTTTCTTAAGAAGGAAGATGCTGGTGCTAAAGCGTTCCTTTGCCGGTGGGAAATGGAAAAGGCAACGGTTGGCCTCTCTGCCAAACGTACCCACATTGTACAGCCAATTGTTCGCCGTAGCCTTTGCTCCGACGGTTCGATTGTGAGCTTTATTGTCCATTGAGCTGGTGTTCCGCCGTCTGGTATCAACGGGCAAACGGTGCTGGTTCGCCTTTAACGTCCCGAAATTAGGTTTGTGTGTGTGTGAGTGTGCGGATGGATGTCGCATTACCTAGACGCCCGTGCTGGCCGATGGGATGGATGCAATTTAATTTATTGAAAGATTTATTGGCCTCTCGCTCTCCCTTTTGTACGAAGGGGCTGCGAAGGGGCAAACATCGAGTGCCCTTGGATATGCGAGATGGGTTGAATGTTATTTCTCCCTGCCTTAGAGAAAGGCAGGTTCCGATATGAGCGTGCGACGTGTGTCGATGGGGAAGGTAATGGTGTTATTTGAAAGTTAAAGTGACTGGTTAAGGGTAACAGAGAGGAGCTGTGTGTCAGTGCTTGTGTGTAATGTCGCTTTAAAGTGCTGTTAGAGCACGCCATCTTTCTTCCAGTGTTTTGTGCTCAAAAGACGTCGTGCTTCAAAACCAAGCAATATTTAGTTATCTTAGACAACTTCATTGGTTCTACAAGATAATTTTCAAATAAATCATCTGATCCTCTTCTTCTTCTTCTTCTTTGGCACAACAACCGTTGTCGGCCAAGGCCTACTTCTACCACTAGTGGGTTTGGTCTTCAGTATCTTATTGATTACCCGTAACAGGATAGTCAGTCCTACGATTCTGATTACGTTGAATAAAATATTATAAATCCTGGTGTGATAGCTATCAAGTTGGTTATAAAAACGAGTACGAAAATAGATGCTC
Source organism: Anopheles quadriannulatus (assembly GCA_000349065.1). NCBI lineage: Eukaryota > Metazoa > Arthropoda > Insecta > Diptera > Culicidae > Anopheles > Anopheles quadriannulatus. The sequence goes on along the minus strand of KB666509.1, from coordinate 4,455,931 downwards.
TACGCTTCGTATTTGTTTTAGGACATTTTTAGGATAAATTTAGATAAAATCACGCAACAAACTCAGATATTTGTCTTAAACAAACAAATGCTGATTGCTTGCATACTGAAAAAGACTAGCTCACGAATATTTCGTTTTCTTACTATTATTGTTCATATATTTGTCAAAAATTATAATAAATTAATTAATCAACTGTTATGATAACAAACACAAAAACTTAAACCAAATTCCCGACAATAAAGCGCAACTGTTCATAAGACATGAAAATAAACAATCCGGTTGATGAATGTTTTATTGACACAGATTGAACATTTCAGTATGCTAATTTAATTTGGCAAAATGCTAGCTGTCTATTTTCTTAAATAAAACACACACAAAATGTTTTCCTTTTCTAAATCCTTCACTCGCCAGAGTTAATTAAGATTGCGTTGCTTGATGTGTGTCATGCTCAACATCGTTCGATTTCGATCCCAAATCGTAGCATCCTTCCCAGAAACGTTGCCTAAGAACGCCCACCGCCTGGTGATTATGTATCGATCGGGTGTTCATTCTTCCGATGAAAAAATCCCAAAAGGGGCTCCTGTACCAAATGCTTCCTAATTGGAAGGATTAACCCGTCTTCGACAAATGATCTGAAAGCAATTCGTGCTCTTTCAATGTTTGGTTTGATGTTTTTCGCTGGAATGGAAGGTTCACTCTTGCTTTTTCTATGGTGTTCTCAGTTTTCCGGGTAATTTGAAAACGATTCCATTGAACATTTGGGTATTCTTTTCGCCCCTGTTCGGTAAATATGGTCTAACATACACATCATGTTTTATGTAAGGATTTGCTTGATGCTGGCAAAAAACTGAAAACCTTTTTTTTGGCCATTTGGAGCTCATTTTGAACGCATAGTTTTTGCCTGCACTCGCGTTGCATAAGTTGGGGAATTTATTACATTCCAATAAACCCATTTTAGAACGCCAGTCAGCTGGCACGATCCTGTTACGGGTCGAAAGTTTCCCGTTCTTTACAAGCAAATAAAACACACGTAAAACTTGTGCGCGAAGAACAAAAAAGCGTCTCACCTTTTGTTGGAAAGTTCCGTTGCGCTACAAGCATCGCCCTGAACGCTGCAAGGTGGCCGACGACCACGGAGCGGATCAGGGTCAGGAATCAGGACTCGGAACCGATGCTTTACCCCGTGAGCATAGCGATGTGGTTTCGATGCTTTTCTTGCCACAGTGCCCAACTTGCCGAGATGTTTAGACGATGGAACCACGTACCGTTGGTCGTCCCGTGGCCCGTCTTAGGACAGTGTCACCCAAACCAAACCCGTGGGACCGCAACCCTTTTTGTGCGCTACACACCAACGCACAAACACACCGTTACTGCAATGGCCAAGGAAGCGCAGGCTGAAAAATACTTGCAGTACGTGATTTAATCTTGCCCGGGCGTACCGGCACTATAAAGAACCATTAAATTTAATAACTAAAATTTTCATGGTTTGGGGCTGTGCGCGCGTGCTGAGCCGCGGTCACGACCGAGCGGGCTTTCTTACAGGGCTAACACGGCTTCGTTCCATTTGCATCCGTCTTGGCTGGGAAGTGTTGTCTCGCAAGCAGATGAATTCCGTGGGTAGTGGTAGTGGTGTTTGTATTATCAACGCATCAACAGCGCCTCGATTTGCAACGCACGGGTGGCAATGAATGTGTTGTTTGGGATTTTCTGTCCGTTTCCAGCAGATTCCAAATGCACGAGCAAACCGTTTCATACCACTGCGATAGGGGAAGTGCTTTCGTTGAACAGTTTATGTTACAGTTGGGATTTAGAAGTGGACGCGAAAATGCTCTGGCTTTTGAGAGGAAAATGGAAGCCTTTCTGAAGCTTCCTTGCCATTCCGGCTTACGCACGCACGGCGCAACGGTTGCGCAACCAATGAACCGTAATGGGGATTAAATCGATCATTTGCTCGAGGTTATTTTTTTCGGGTTTGCACGCCTGTGCAGTGCGAGATAGTCGTAGTTTATGTGGTCACAAATGGAGCTCGTGTAATCCCGTTCGATAGGTATGACACGCCGAAAAAGGATCAAAAGCTTGCCCTCGAAATGATCGTTAATGTGAGTTTGGAGCTGGGAAACCCGATTGCGATAGAAATTTTAATTGCATTGCCAAAGCTGTAGTCTTTATGAGGTACAGATAGTTTGCATTATACCGTTTTTGTATGCATAATGATTACATAATTCCTGGCACTGGCTGGTTTTGATGCTGTGGATTAAACTGGAATCAGTGTGTCTGGGTACTGGCAGGAAATGTATGCGTGCGCCTGAAAGTATGCAATTCAGGATTTGTGGTTTTTGTGTTTTTGTATGGTAACGTAGTAAAGAGATCTACATGATTACGCGGTGGTTTTACTGCGGCTTACGAGAGTCATTCTATCTCCATCGAATTGCTCCTGCTAATTATGGTTGCTACTAATTCACAATTACGTCACATTTTTGGTCCTTCGAGCCGGATTTCTGATCCAACAAGTTTGACTGTCAAAGGTGGTCAAAGGTTCCGAAAAAACGGAATGCTTTTGCAAGCTAAGAAGAATAGGAAAAATGTTAGACAGTTTAAAGCGACAGAACAAGGTCGAACGGCGTGGTACCACTTTTGCCAAGAAAAACTTGTTCACCTCACACAATCGAACTGAACGCGTGCTGCGTTTGACAGATCGCAACCCGGACCGGCAACCCAATGCCATTGCTTCAGCTCATCCAGTATGTTCGCCTTGCTTCCCCGTCTACCACGGAACCACAGCCAACCGGAAGCATCGATTTCACCGCTGAAAGAGCGCCCTCAAGAGCTTGTTATTTGTTCGGTCCGGCTTCCTCCCCATCCGGATGCAGAAAGCGGATGCTAAAAGTCAACCCATTCTTTTCTGCCCGACTGCGGAAGTGGGCAGCCAAGTGACAGTGCCGCCGACTACCGCCGCCTCTCGAGAGTACGAACGTACGAGATCGAACGTTTTGACAAAATTGCACGTAATTTAAGCTGGTGGAACATACTGGAGCACCACAGGAGAAACAGGCGAAAACAGGGACAGGAGACAAGCAAACTAACAACAATTTGAACTACTTTTCTTTCGTTTGCAGAATGAAGCAGCGGAAGAAAGGAAAATCAAACAAAAAACAGACGTTCACAACTGCACACACGTACACATTTGAGCGCAGTGGGGCAGTTGTATTGTTATGCTGGCGGGGTTGTCCTTGTGCTGCGCTGTCCCGTCGCGCCGAAAGCCCATCTCTAATGGGCAACCGGAAGAAGGAAATTGCCACCGAAACGATGATGTGTCTTGGGTGTCGTTCGTACGTTCGTGCTGTGTTGTGTTGCATGTGTTTCTTGTTGGTACGTCGTTGTTGCTGGTCATAGTTGCTGACTGCTCGCTGGTGGTTGTTTGCTGATTTCAGTGTGTAACAGCGCCAAAGTACACGGCTCCAACATGGCAGCCATTTCGCGATGTGGAATGTATCCACCTGGTGGGGAAGGAAAACAATTGGGAAGAATTTCATAAAGTTTTTCTTGCCGTTACTGCCAAAAGCGGACGGTGCGTCCCGGGTGCTGTGGAGAAAGTTTACCCGTTCGCTAAAATATTATTGTGCATTCCTTTCTCTTGCTCTCATCGCTTATACCACCGACGGACATTCACCTGTAACGGTGATCGGAAGAACTTTGCAGCGCAAACTATCCATAAGTATGCTCTCCACGATTTCCGGGGAGCAAATTCTTCCCCAAACCTGTACGCTCGAGCATAAGTGAAAAGAGCAGGCGAAAGTTGTGCGATGGTGATGATGCTGGCAGTATGTTTGTGCCACGGCAAAGGTCGCCAAAGGTGAAATCAATTGTTTAGCGATGGTGGTAACGCAGCCAAAATTAATGGCAAATTATTCGTCCGCTCTCCGCGCTCGCCTCAGTGGGCTACAGCATCCAGCTGCATCCACTTGCACACCGTTTTGGTAATGAGAAAAGTTATTATTTCCTGCCCAACTACCCCCTTCCTAACCAATGGCAAACTACAAACTGCATGGTGAAGATACAGAGCGGGAAGAATTGTACTCGATTGTCAGTGGGAAGTTCGAACAGTGAGCATAGTTTTGAAGCGATTTGTGCAAAGTGCGGGAGTGCGGGATAATTAAATTTGGTTTATTTGATGAAATACCGAGTCGCGTTCCTGTTCCGCTGGTCGTGACAGGGTTGTGAGTTGTATGATTAAATTGAATTAGTTTTCGCTCGTCACGAGCTGCTGGGACAGCTTAATTACAAAGCCGTCAATTCAGTGCTTGTGAGGAGGCGGAAAAAAATGCCAACACTTTGCCAAGCTGCACTTTTACTCGCACACGATTAACGCTCAATTTGATTAGTTAAAACAACAACTTTAACTAAACCTCGAACAAATCAACTTAGGGATGGAACGCAACCTTCCGATCCACTACGGTGCACGTCAATTAGGGCCTAATCATATTAGACCCGAAGCTTTCCGCTAACTTCATCGCCAAACATTCAATTCGCTATTATAAATTCATTGCGCTCACTTCCGGCATTGCTGCGAGACGGATGTGGGGGTTTCTCAAACTCAGATTCGATAATCCTCAGATGGCAGGAATGGCAGGTCTTGTCCGACGCTCAGACATCGGGAGTGGGAAGAAGCGCTCTTTGACAGAAGGCAAAGTTGTGCGCTGCAAGTCTCTCGCAAAGCTCCTTTCAGTAGTTTGCAGGCAGCGCACCTGGAATTAAGGAGGGCTTAAGGTGTTGTCTTGTTGGACTAGAGGTTAAAGTTCGCCGGGCGAGCGTGGGTACACGAGCGAGAACTGAATGCCATTGTGATGCGAAGGATTTCGAGTGGGGCATTAATCTGAAGACAATGTTCCGATTGTGTCCGGATCTTCGGGGAACCTGTTGGACAGTTTGGTTTGATTTGTGAAAGTGGCTGTGAAGAGGATGCGAACAATACATCATCTGGGCGGTACATTTAAAGCCGGATAGGTTTTGTCCGAATGCGTGGAGCATGTTGGAGAGGAGTTGGGATGCTATTGAGGGCTTTAAGAGTTTGGAGTATGGCTTACCAAAAGGTAGAGTTATGGGTGAACTGAAAATCCTTTCAAACGTTTGACATTTATCGGCTTTTGGAACACATGACAGTTTCTAAAGATGTGTCCACGGTTTAAGAGAGAAATAAAGGTGACTTTGGGAGTAATATCATGAAGCAAATTAAATAAACTGAGCACTCATAAAGCTTTCAACCAATAAAAACCTAGATTGACGCTGTTACGCCCGATCTAGATATTGATGTGAGGCAAAGGAAAAACACATAATACATACCTAACAAAGCAAAACATATCTTACTCAAAACAGGCTCACAACTAGTTCATGCATAGCCTGTAGACTTCAGTGGTGACCTATTGGATACGTCAAGAAGCATCCTGTTTTTTCCCCACCTTCTTTCTCAAACAAAAGCCACCTTCTGCAAACATTTACAGCAGCACCCTTCGTTGACGTAGACCTCTCGTCACACACGACAACACGGTGCGACACGGCACGGGAAGAAAAACACGTCCCACTAAACGCGTTGATGGATTGCGACGAAAGCGTTTAAGGGCGTACGTTTGTTGCTGTTCTTCAAAACTCCGTCCGCCCTCGGTGCAATCGCTGTCCCTGAAGTAACGCGAACCATCCATTTTCCGTTTTACGGTGTGCTGCTTCAACGCGGTGCGCCATTTTCGCCGGAGTTCGCTGCCCCGTTCGCATAAAGACACGTCGACTTTCGAGCACTTTATCATCCGTCGCAAGAGTTACAGCCCATATTTCAGTTTCACTTTTGTAAACTCTTTCGGTGGGGCGTAGCAGGGCACCGCTTTTTACCGCTGGTTGACGCTAGTACTTCGTTAGATTCATTTGCGAGCTGCGTGCCGGGGTCTAGGGAACTAGAACAAAGGGGGAAAACAGAAGATTAGTGAAGCGGCAGACACTTCGGGGCTGCTGCTGATCGTTCATTTGCAAAAGATGTGCTCGTGTTTTCTGGCTTGCAGTGCCATAACATTCGTGATGCTTTTGCGGCTCGCGTGTTGTGTATGCGTGTCTTTGCGTGAAAGGTAAAGTGTCTGCTCTACTCCCCGCTCTATCCTGAGTGTTTGTAGTAAAACTGGGAAGCTACTTCCCCGGATGTGTGGATCATAATTTTATTCACTCAAAACTTATCTCGTGGACGATGCAGCTGCGAGAAAGAGAGTGGGGCAACGCTTTTTCCTGTGCAAAACTGTTCGAGCTGAAACTCTTTACCATTTGCTACTTTTTGCCTCGGGTTGGCTCTTCCGTTGGGCCATTTTTCTTTGACCTTCAGCTTCATATACTTTTGGTATAATTCGTAGTACGGGTGGGTTGTAATGAACAGGAAAAAACGGTACCTTTAGGCAACTCACGGGTTTTTCTTTCCTTTTTCTTGCTTACATGCCTCCACTCAAGACGTTCCGTCTAAAGTAAGGTGCTTGTTAAGCAGATTTGGTCCTCCATTTCTGCTCCTGTCTTTCCTTTACTTGCTTCCTTTACCGGGAAGCTGTTCCTCTTGCCCTTTGCTCGCGTCTTTGCGGCTGCTGCGGTGCCACATTAAGCATTAAGTCGAACCGTTTTTTCCACCTTCTAAAAAACACAAAAAGCGAAAAGCCCCAAACAAAAACGGTGGCAAAGAATTTGTATAAGCAAGTGAAATATGCAAACGGGAAATAGCATAATCAGCGACAATGGCTCGCTTTGCGATGAAATCGTCGCCGGCCAGCATGAATAGCAATGAGCGCCCTTGCGGTGCGATACAGCAAAACGAAGCCCCGCATTCAACAGGACACGGTGCGTCCTCGGGCTGTTTTCGTTTATAAGAAATCGCGCCAACTTTCTTTCCCCACGTCTGCCTGCTCCGGCTTCTCTGGGCCACTGCCGCAGCACCAAAGTGTCAAACTAAACCGCAGCCGGAAAAAGCGAACTTTTTCACCCAGCATCATCATCTGTTGCTATGGTGGCTTGAAACCTCTTTCTTGCCTGTGGTTTCTTGCCTCCGACCGGCCGATTATTTCGTCGTGTTTGGTTTGAAAATTGTACCAAATCAAACTCTGTGTACACGGGGCGGTGTGTGTATGTGTGCCGTCCTAACAAGCGCCTCTCAAGGAAAATAAAAAAAAAAGCTTGAGCATTTTAACGTCCGGAAGTCGGCAAACAAGCCACATACAGTGCAAGGTATCCGTAACCGACCGCGAGCTATTGATGGCCTTCTGCATGCGATGAATGTTTGCGTCCAATCTACCGTCCTTGAATTGGACCGCCATCCCCCCTTCCTTGTTCGCCTTTCCATCACTGGAGGCGATATAAGAAAAAGGCAAGCGTATGAATCACTTTTCCCAATGTTTGCGTTGGTGCTTGTGCGAGAAGCGTAATCCGAAAGACGTACAGCAAAAGTGAGTTTCGAATGGAGCGCCCGCTGGATGGAGAGAGAGCGAGAGAGAAGTTGGATAAACTTTTATGACTTTGGATTTGGCATGTATTACAAAGTTGTGTCCCGGGAAGATCGGTGCGTGCCGATGTGTGAAGGACATGATATGGCTGCGGGCAGGTTACACCGAGAAAGAGGGTTTTGATTCGGTAAAAGTTAGACAAAAAAGATCCACGGAGCTCCTGCTCACTGAGGGAGGTACGCACCGAAGGACTGCCGAGTGAAGATGATCCTCTGCCTTGGGTTTGCCTATTGATTCTTGTGCGGAAGTTTCTTGTCGTTGTGATTACTGTAATGGTGCACTTGGTAAGAGCTTGGGGGAAGCCTTGCTACATTTGCCCACAATGCCGACAGGAAGCGAAGACTTATCAACGGGAAAGCGGCTGGCGAAAGAGTTGTGTCTTCTTAATGAGAGTTTTAATGGATTTTCTGAAAGTAAGCAGTATCGGGTGAAGGGAAAGAAGAAATAGAGGAAGAATAATTTTGCAAATGCATAATGGGAGTACTTTTCAAAGTATTAGAAAAAGGAATTTTCAATACGCATAAGGATGTAGACATTTTCGACAGTCGGGTACGGTAGAGGAGTTACTTGGCTGCTTTAGGGGATATTTGCTTAAGGAATTTTCAGAGACATACGCATATGCTTGATTGTGTTCTGGTACTCAATTAATACGTAATATCTGAAAATGCTGGAGCTGGGGATATTCAACCGTTTGGGAAAACGAATTGATATGACTGCCAAGAAGCCTATGAAATCTGAAGTCTATGAAAGATGATTTTATGGTACCGCATGTAACATACATTTTTGAGATCAACGTCTGCATAAAGCTTACTTGAACTAAGCGCATATCCAGTTAATTCTGTAGTCAACATCTAATGGAAGTACCCAGGATAAACGAACAAAAACATGGAAATGGTTTCTTTAAAAATATAGTTTGATTTGTGGAATGTTTTATGTTTGATTTGTGTGCACATTTGAATTACATTTGATATTTAGTGACGTATAGTGTTAAACAATCTTAAAGATTGTTTGATAATTTAAAGTTTTTTTTTCGAATCAAATGATATTGTGAATCTTTTTTTAATAAATATGTGCAAATTCAATGATATATTTCATGATTGTCGATATGCATCCTGATTTACTGTCTCAATTGGTGTCTAAATTTGAAGAGGTAGACATAAAGATCCTCAAAGATTTACAATGTATCTAACAAAAATTAAAGTGGTCAGAGGATTGATGATCTATGTGATCACTTCAATCATTGCTTAAGATTTAGAGGGACCTAAAAGAAATTGAACTAGAAATAGGATTAGATAATTGTTTTTCTCGCTATATTTGAGAGCATTTGTCAAGAATTGGTTTGTTTTAATGCACCTCAACTGGAACTTTTTATGGATTGATAATACAATTTTATTTGGAAGACAAACATTTTACTCCTTGACGTTATATAAAACATCTGGAATTCAAACAAATGCAAGTTTTATTAATCAGCCGTACCGGCGAACTCGTTCGTTCCTGGGAACGTTCGCCGCGACGCTCATTTTCACTCATTTCATAGCCCTCTAGATCAAAAATTAGAAAATCGTATACATTTTGTACTGGCCAACCTAGTGGTACAACCCTGTCCACTTATGAGCGACGAATGTTTCTCGTCGAACAAGTTCGCCGGTACGGCTGAATAATACAATGCTCCAATTACCCTTCCATCAGCGCCCTGCATTCGATTCCCCTTTGTCAATATTTGTTAACATTTCTCACCTTTCCAATGGTAATTGGAAACTTGAGCACTGTGCTTTGCCTCCGGACGCACTTCATCACGCACAGGAACCATCTCCTGAGAACCTTTTGGCTGCTGCTGATGCTGCTGCTGCCATCTTATTTGCTTGTTCCTGTTTTGAATACTTCCTGCCTGAAAGCTTCCTGCTCGGGAAAAACATTTCCACCCCGGCACGTGCACGGCAACGTGTGTGGTATGGCACTTGACGTTGTCATCGTGATGTGATGTGTATATTTTCGTTCCTGCAACAAGTTTGGAGCAAAATTTCACAACAAAATAATTTTGCTATTTTTTGTTTCGTCGACTCTTTTCCCAAGTTCCTGCGGGGGTAGGCAACATGCTTCCGGGACAAACATTTGCAAGTTGTTCAGAGTTGGAAATTGAAATTTCGTGTTTTTACCGAATGACACATGCAAATCGCTGCGAGCATAGGGGAACTACGGTAAGTGGAGAGAGAGGTAGAACAATGTGTAGCAATCTTAGAAAATTCTTTGATTAGTGCTCGCTCCAACGCATGGGAAATATGTTCGAGCTGTAAAAATGAACCAGGATACACACACACCAGGACAGAGCGTGGGTTTCCTAGCTTAACTCGAGTGTAAAAAAGTTTGGTATTCTTCATAAGAAAAAGAATTAAATAAACGAAAAAAGGGGAACGCTTTCAATATCCGAGGGCAAAAACAAGCATTGGAGGGCTGCGTTTGATGAGAAATATTTGCTCAAGCTGTGCGCCGACGGTTCAATGGAGCGGGACGAGCCTGGTGCTGAGCGCTGTTCTGCAATATGGTGGCATCCCCGGATAAAAAAGGGGTAGGAAAAAGAAAACGTATCCCCTTTTGTAATGTAAACCGGGCAACCGGCGACTGGAAAGAGAGCCAGACGAGCGGAAGTTTTGTGGAAGCTTGTGGGAATCAGTGCGTGCGGAAGGAAGGAGAAAAGGTATTTACACTCCCAAGGTATTGATCGGGGTGAGGGATATTTTTAATTCTACCAACTTTGAGGAAGGAATTTCGTTTGCCAAATTGAAGCATCTGAAGTGTGAGCTTGATTAAATTTAGATTCAATTCCGGGCCTCTTTTGCCGCAACGCTTGTGTCATTGGAATGTGAAGAAGGTGGTTGATTATTTCTGTTTATTAAATTATTTTCAACACTGATGGGTAGCAAACCGGGCGTTTTTGTTATTTAGTTTTAATTTATTAAATTCCCCAAACCCCTGCTCTTTGGCTCTGGTTACTCTCCAATCAATTTTTGCTTACGTTCATTTCATTTAGGCACTCGTCGGCAGTCTCTCGGTAACTGAACCGGTAACTCGGTAACCAAGCAAGCAATGCCTGCCACACCAACCAATGGAACACATTCAAAGCTCATTGTAGCGGAAGATACGTGATCCTAATACGATGTTTCCGGTTTGTTTTCGGCTCCTAATCTCCTTAATTAATTTCATAAGCAGCTCCGCCCAGGGATAGGCGATGAGCGGGTGGCAGAGCTAAGGGAAACGAACCGTTTCCGTCCGTCATCCGGAGCTGTGGCAGGTCACAAAGATGGATGGGACTGTTGGAAAAGGGGGGGGGGCAAAATCCCAGTGGTATAGATTCCCACGAACGCAAAGAAAGACATGGGGACAGACACGCACAGGCACACATACGTACACACCACACCAACATTCACCAAGAGAAGATCCCGTAATGATGAGCTTAACTTTGACTGTGTAAAGCAGCAAATCTTTCATGCCGGCTCCACCTAGCGTCACGCCGGTGCTAAAGGTCCATTTCCTGCACGACCTAGCAATCCAATGAAAGGGATGATGATGGGCTTAACTTCCGTTTTTTCCCCTCCCGACCTAAGGCGTGGGAGCCAGCAGTTCAGTGGGAACATCCCTCGCGGAAGGAACGTTGGAAGATTTGCTAACGGAAGGAGGAGGACGAACGTGTTTATCATTGCTCCGTCTCATTTAATTACATTTTTCGACGAAAGAGGTTCCGTCGGTTTGCCCCTTTGCGCTCTGCGTGCCACGGTGACGGGTTTTCGCTATCCGCTCCGTTTGCGCCAGTGATTGAGGGGGAAAATACGCGGCAACAGAGCGCTTGATGTGCGCTAATCAACCTGACACAGCTCAACAACAGACGATTCCATCACTTACCGCGCTATTAGCAATCAGGGCTTGTGTGTCAGGGCGTTTTGGGACCAGGGAAATGGCGAAGAACATCACAACGATATGCTCTTCTTTTTTGAACAAGTAAGCTTTTGAATGGAGTGAATTGATGAAGTGTTTTGCGTGAAGTGGGGAGAAGTTTTCATTCAAAATTAAGTTTGATATGTTTTATACGCTCTTGAAGCCTTATTTTCGCACTATATGCTTATGCTGGTAGGAAAGAGAATCTTGAAAAGATGAACTTTACATCCACTAGTATCTGAAGAAAGACACTGTTTCCAGAAGGAAATAAACAGGGTTCCTTTTATGTGTAGGTATGGTTTGAAAACAAGCATCCCAAGCACTGTCGAAGCTCTATATCAGGGTTTATTGTTTTGCGAACAGGAGAAGCTCTAATCAGTTGAGAGCTATGAGGTTGATTGTTGGATGAAGCATGTATAGGCTGATCGAACTATCCTCTGCTAAACAGCAACAGATTTTACACCAACAAACATTCAGAGAAACAAAATCCTCATGCTACAAGGCCGTCAGATTTTGGGTTAGCCAAACATTGTGAAAATTGGGAAGGATTGTATCCGAGAAGGGGTTGTATCCGTCTAAACAACCGGTGGTTGTTTCGAAATGCACTGAAGGAGTCTGTTATTAGGGATGATGTTCAACAAAGCCTAAATAACATTACAATTTACAACCGGAGTACCTTACGGGAGAGCTTAAAGGTAAATATCATTTTCAGAATTAGGATTATCAGTCGTTAGGCTCGGCCTGTTCATTATGGATTCTTGAGAAAGCAAGTATTGCAGTATTGAAACAATGCATAACAAGAGCTTCTCCGAATCTTCCAACAGAATAGAATGACTATAATTCTGAGAAACGGCTACAAATTTCTAAAAATCTGTAAGACAACTCTTCGAGATTCTCAGACATTTCTAACCCTGTCTCGGATTTCATCTTTATGCCATTTAACACTCCAAATAGCGAACGTTCATGTGTCGATTTTCCCCTGGTGAATAAATGTGCAATAAATTTCTAGCAGAACTCCTCAATCACTGCTCCAAACGGAACAGTCTGTCTAGTACGCTGTCTTCCAAACTGCGTCAGCACATTTGCCTTTCAAACTCTCTATGTAAGCTTGTGGGTGAAATTTTGACAAGACGATTTTCGGCGAATTTATTTGAATGAAGCCATTTGAACGGGTTTCGCGTCACCCATGTACCGAAAAACGTGACAGAAAATGAATGTGGGATTTTTCGTTTCATTTTCCAACTACATACTGCTCCGCAATCAGCCCTCACTCTTTGGTTTGACGTATTTGAATTGTGGCCAAGTTGTACTGTGCCATGTTGTAAAAATTGAAATTGACTGCCAATATTGGGCCCTACGTCAAGCCGTTGGTTGGTTGGTTGGTTTTGATTTCAGGTTTCATTCACCGCCGCCATTCCGCGGCACGACACAAACCAAACCTCTCCTCCTGCGGCCCCTCTTTATTGTCAGAAACAAACCACAAATGCTTTCTTCTCTATTGCTCGTCTCCGCTTTGATTAATGCTTGGAGCTGAAGCCTTGTGATGAAGCGGTAGTGAATAAATCTAATTCGAGTCGGGCGTGGAATATGGAATTTTCCCTACCCACCGATTTTCCCACTTCCCCTGCGTGTGTGTGTGTGTACCAGTTGAAAGTAATTTGTTTAAAAAGAAGTATTCATCATTCTTATAATACCTGTCATGTCAGTATTATTGCTTTTCGGGGAAAGTTTTCCGAGAGCGGGCAGAATAATAGACACTTTGAGCGCCTGGTGCTTGGAGCGTTTGCGGTGCTGCGATCGGTTCGAGAGATTGATGCTCTCGGTACAGTGCGAAACGCCCGCACCGAAAGCGCACGCTGGCGAATGGCAATTGTTTTATGGAAATAATTAATCATGCTCATGGGGCGGTACTTTATTCGTGCAGCAAATGCAAATTGAACGGAATGTGGCAGGAAGATGCTTTTGTTTCGCCCAGTCAAACGTCTGAAGCACCGTATCAAATTGGATATTTATTAATAGCTCCTCGACATTCCGAGTATGATGAATTGATATCGTTCTTGGGAGTCTTCGGCTGCGAAAGGATTAAAACGCAAAGTTTCGAATGGCAATAATGTAGCGGATTTGCTTTATATTAATGTTGCTGCTTAGGTTTACGTTATGTTTCAGCCACAAAGTGTGATCAATTGCTCATAGTTGGAAACCTCGTTCTTTAGCACATGTGATTCAACACTTTGTATTCGATTTTGTAGAACCAAAGCTATTCATTTTGTTTTGATTTGAGGCAAACATGTGATGAAACACGTCTAAATCACCACAAAAGAGTATGCACAAAATCAAGCAAGTCCCATCATCCTTTTGCAAATTTTGCAGCAGCCGCAAAATGATAGCTATATATTGCCGCAATGCAATTTAAATTAGCTTGTATTGTGCATTTTAAAGCATTGTCCCTGTGGCGCATAACACAACTGCCCCGGCGATGGGCTTGCACCGACCCTCTGCAAGAATGCAAAACGCATCGATCGGTGTTGATGTGTCTCTTTCATTTCCTTTCCTTTCACGAAATTTCACGCTCGCAAAAGGGCCGATAATGAATCTAACATCTTGGCAGTCATGCGTCCATGTAGACAATTCCTCCTCATAATCAGTTCCCCAGACCCTGATGGCAGTCGTTAGAGTTACCACTTTATTGGCTGCATTCTCGCTCGGCACTGGAGGAGGCCTCTTGTTTGCATGAAAATTAGGCCACTAGCGAATGGACCGAACGGCAAGGCGAAGAAAGGCTGCAGCGCGCGAAGGAAAGGCAAGCGAGCGTCAAGATGCAAATTCCGATGGTAATTGGACGCTCTCGGCCTCTCGAGGGCAGTGCGGTGCGCGCTGTCGGCATACATAAAACAGTGTGCAGCGCCGGTAGACGGTCGCAGAAGAAGTGTGTCCGAATGACTCTTCGCTCTGCTTCAGGAGAAAATAGACTCGCTCTATCATAATGGCAGTCGGGAGGGTAGGGTAGGCAACAGTCACTCGGGCGATTGGTGGAAATGAAAACAAATTAGTTTCCTGATGAAGTCGGTCAGCAGAGTCGAGTGTGCGAATGTTGGGTGCTCGGTCGGCAAACTCGGGTGACTCTTGCAGCTGCATAATGCAGCTCTCGAGTGGCCTACGGTGGTCGCTTTTGCTTCGAATCGATCGGAGTGTGGAATCGACATTTACGACGAGCATAGGCGCGCTTGACACCCTCAGCTAAGGCATCTTCAATGACTTCCAGCTCGACGGGCGACGACAGTGGGCACATATCTTTGCATACTAATTAAGATTAATGATACGTAGGATGCTGGGTCGGTGGGTGGGCCTTTTGTAGGTGGTATTTATGGGTGAGGGCGTGCATGAGTTCAATTGTTGTAAAGCCGGTCATGGTGTAAAATTGTGCCGCTGTGTGCTACATCCAACATTTGCTACAATTAATCGACTGTATGAAGACACTCCAGCTGAGTTGAGAAGATGCTTGGTGCGCATGAAATCAAAGAGAATCTGTTGAGCCTGGATCTTAAGTTCATACACAAGCACACACGAGTAAACACTTTGTATGAAGAAAGTAATTAAGCTAATCATTTATTTGTTCTCGTTTCTCTATTCCACAGGTGAGTGTAACGAGCATTTCTTTAGAACTGACGTATCCAAAGGAGGCAAGGACAGGTTTGTGATACATGCACTAATCATTTTAATTTTCATTCAAATTGATCAATTTATTAGAAGTAATCCTAGTTCTCCAGATACCTTTGACATTATCTTTCTTTGTGAGATCGTTTCTGCGCCTGAATGCAGGCAAATTGCTTGCATTATGTCATTAATAATGCTTTGCAATCAAATGAGACTTTAGCCTTGAACATCCATGGTAACAAGTAATTTATGCCACATGTGGGATTTGAAAGTCATTTTCACAAAATTATGAAAAAAAATTAAAAACAAATATAATCAAAAATTAAAACAACCCTTTTTTATACATCTTTCGTTTTAAAACAACATTCTACAATTCTTTCTAACCGCAATCAAGAACAGATCGTGATATTTTTGCTCAACAACTTGGTTTCACTCAATTGGTTAAATAATTATCATTCATCATCTTAGATACTCAATGGAAACTTTTACAACTACTACAGCTATCAATGAACCCTGCAAAAAACAGGGCAACCACCCAGATTGTAACGGTGTAGCGTATGGCCGTTTTCATGATTAATATTAAGTCTAGTATCGATGGAGCGTTTGCTAGCGCTCCATTAATCATGGCAGTACTGCCGGCGGTACGAGAGGTTACCATCTATAAGGGTGAGCGAATTTACACGCTCGGGATAAAATATTGTACATTGCTGTACGGGGCTTCCACTCGCTATCGGTATTCATTCGTTTGATGATGCTTACACGGACCACGCTGTGCTGTTCCTGGCAGTGATGATATATTATGTATTGATTGGTAGAAATAATATTGAATTTTTAAATTGTAACCTTTTTTCATTTGCTGTTCATGTAAAGCTAGCTACTTTAACAAATCTCTGTTATCAGAGTTTTTTCCCCGTTGAGCACTTGGTTAATGATACTGATTAAATAATAATCATAAAATGAGTCATATGATAGCACGGAGCTCTACGAACATTTTTGTAGAAATTGGCTCTTTCGGTCGCAAAGTGTGTCGCAAGGTCGGCTGGTCTAGGATTTTGAAAACATAATATGCTTATTGTTTCTATGAGGTAAATGATTGTTTTCTTTTCTTTTATTATTTCTCATTTTACACGCTGGAAATAAATAATAACAGTGATTTATTGAAAATTAAGTTCCTTTCTCACAGAGTGCGGTAGCCGAATGCTCAAACTATTGCCATAACCATCAACGTACTGCTAACTGCGTAATGAGTCCCATTAGTGTCATTAGTGCCATAAATATTGCCATAAATTACCATATAAGCCTCGTTTAGTGGCGTTAACCAGGGACAAACGATCGTTACAATTCGCTCCACTGCGCTTCGGCGAGTTCGATGCGGAGGCTGGGACAAGCGCTAAGAAAAAGAAATGGTACACTATCTTTAATGCTCATTTGGAGCCGTACCGTCGTGAATGGGAGAACCTCCGAAATGAGTAGCGAACCTCTTTTCGAAAGATAAATAATAAAAATCTTAGCACACTAACGACGCCCTCTATCGGATGTCTCGGGGGCCCACCAGTGACCTAAATTTTTGTGGTGAAAAGAAGCCGAAGAAAAACCAGATTGCTCCACTAAAGTGGAACATTAACCACAAGAAAATCCTGTAGGGCGCCGGATGCTCTTGAAAAATTTCACACCAGCGGCAACGACCGCTAGCATTAGCAGCGAGCAGGGTGCGACCGAAAGCATCGTTCCCACAAAAGTGTGTAATCCAAAGTTGTAACGGTCCGCTTATGGGACGTGTGAAATGGCCCAGCGCATATCTCAATTAGTAGCCATTCCGTTCCATACTTCCGGGTGCTGTCTTAGCCCCCGAGGTTTGTGCCGTCTTTTGTGCCAAATGTCGAACAAATCTCAAGCCCGCCCGTTTACCCGTAGTCTACGAAACGGGTTTTCTTTTTTCTAAGTGCACGCTTTATTATCCTTCTAGTTTTCCATTTCCCGGGAAAAATGTGGCCGACAGAAAAGCGACGAAACTGCGGGCAAAGCAAGTGGCCATCTTACCTATCCGCTTGCCTCTTCCCGGTTAGGCAGCAGAAGTTGCTCCCTTTTTCGTTCCATTTGTTTCTTATGCTCCGCGCTAATATGCGCACTCGCTGGAGGGTATTCGAACAATTTGTAGCACTATTGTAAATTAATTTTACCCTATCTCTCCACAACGAGTTCCAGCAACGGGTCTCGCTTTGACTTCTGTCGTTAAGGAGGGTTTAAATGCGTTGGTACGAGGAAATCGGTAACCACTAGGCTGCGGAGTTGTGACGGTGGGGAAAGCAAAATAACTGAAATTCTTTGCCGACCCTTTAGTGGTGGTTAGTGATTGCTTGGCGGGTGGGAAAAAAGGAAAGTTTAGATTTCTTTTCCCAATTGCGAGGAAGATTGTTAGCGCCTGAGGTGGCAGTTAGTGCTTGCCGGGTGAGTGGGATGCTATAAAGTGAATTTGATGCGTAGCAGGAATTTGGTATCGAGAGCACAAGGAATAGAGTAGCTTAATTGGGCTACAATGTGTTGTTGAGGTTTAAGGGTAAAGTTTAATACATAGATAGTTTTTAAGCTATGTATGAAATCCAAATGTGCTGTAAAAATATGTAAGTATTATTCAAAAAAGTGTAAATCTTCTCGATTGTTGTCAAATAGTTCCCTCAAATAGTTAGATCTTTAGATCTTAATCGTATCATAAATAGCATTTCCATTCAGTATGCTATTTATGATACGATTCAACACAGTTCAAATCAATTCGCTGCTAGCCTCATGCATCGCAAACGGTTTCCATTCCGCTTTTTTCAAACAGGTTCCATCCATCCAACATTTGCACAAGCCCGATTCCTTCATTGCATGTGCTAGCGCTACTACTTGCATGCGGGTCTGTCAAGTGGATGAAATGGCACCGTTGCAATATCGCCGCTCTCACCAGTCAAGACGAAAGCGATCCTTCAACCAACAACCCCCGTCAAGTGTGCAAATACTTTGCACACCTCTGGCGCCTCTTTAGTGGGTAAGCGGGCGTGTGCAAGTGCTGCTGCACTGACACGCTTGCAGGATGAAGATGCAGTGTTGCGACTGGTGGAGCGGAATTGACTGGCAATAAATGGCATCTAGAGCGACACATTGCTTGTGAAAATGTCGGCACTTGTACAGAGGCTAATGTTCATGTTTAACGTGGCAATTATAGGAAAGGGCCACGATTGTACAATGTTGTCAAGTTTGGAGCATATGTTGGGAAGGAGAAAATACTTTTAAAGGACCTAATTTTTTGAAGTTAATCTCTTTCTTTTTTATTCAGGAGGAACGGTTCAAAAAGCCCGTATTGCTTACAAGTTAATCTCTTGATCTATTAAACATCTATTAAACACAAATTAAGCATTACCTGATCCATTTAGATATTACTAGAAGTATGCACGAAATTCCCTATTAGTCAGAATGATTCACAAAACCCTGGATAATTCAGGCATACAACGTTCATATATTAAATTGATTTTTTTATACATAATGGAGCATATCTGATACATACAACCTATTACAGGGTTTCCTACGATTTATTGGTCAGTTCCCATGATTTTTTGGTGCGTTCGCATGATTTTTTGATCGTATCCCATAGATTTTTCGTTCGTTCCCATAATTTATTGGTATTTTCCGATTGGATATCAATACAAAAAACCAAAAAATACCAAGTACCAAAAAAATGTGGGAAACGGCCAAAAAATCGTTAGAACGCACCAAAAAAATATGCGAACCCACCAAAATTTGATGAGAACCAACCAATAAATCGTGGGAAACCCTGTAGTGAGCACATCCGAAACACGCATAATAAGTAAATGAGGCGTTACTGCAGCAATTCAGCTTATAAATTGTAATTAATAAAAATAACATTTAATTAGGACAAAAACACATTCCAAAACCAAATGTACGACATCCATAACATGTTTTAAGTATGAATAAAACCAACTCTGACCATGGCAGGTTTGATTCGTTAGGGATGTTAGGGGCTGTCAGGATAAGGCAACATTGTGATAAATTGTCAGGAAAAAGCTAAAACTGACCTGTTTCTTTCAAGCCATACATATGACAATCTGAAAGGGATCCGCTACTTCATAATCTGAGCTTTTCCAATCTATCGGTAAACCTACTTGCCTGTTTGTGATCACTGGACTGACTATGATTGTGCTGTCAATTAAGCAGCAGAAAGAGATGTGATAATGATTATATCCGTCCATCAACAGAGAAGATGATAGATAAAATTAATAAAACAATAACGCCGTGTCCAAATACGGTTGACACATCGTACGTGCAATGCGCTTTTAAAAACCTACATGTTTTGTCTGGTTTCAGCGTAGCGCGAATATCTGCAATCTCAAATTCGATTTAACATTCCAAAGCCCCAATCCAGAGGCTCATGTTTAGACTATTCTTTACACGCCAGGGGTTTAGCATTGAAAATGAAGTTCAATTGTGTTGCTGCTGCTCATCAGCTCCAAACTTTCGCATGCTGATCCGCAAAACACTATTATTGCTTGCGATTCCGGGCACCACAGGCGACCGAACATTTCCGATTATTTAGAGCCACAGCTACATTGACGGAACAAATTGTGCGCCCAAAAATTATGCTGCCACACCGTCCTGTACACACCGGTCACAAACTATGGCGTGTGTCGTGGGTCACCTGACGGCCAGAAACTGACGACCGGGAAAGGACCTCGGGTCGGTTGAACGTTTTTACCCGCCTGGTCGATACAGACCGTTTGGAAGGGGGTATGCGGAAAGCAAGCTTGCGGGCCTGTTTTTAGAAAAATCTGTCACAATGTTCGATTTTTGCAAATACACACATATACACACACACATAAAAAACTTTGAAAACACCACCTGCATCGCGCCGCGTCTGCCAAATGCAGCGCAAAAGCGCATTGAAATGATCTGCTCCCGGCCACAATCGATCGAACCCCCAGTGCATGGGACACGCCCGGGCAGATAAACAAAGCCCATTCTCCGGACTGATTTCCCTACGGGCGTAGCCGTGCGGAAACAAACCAGTGCTTCGGTGCGGCTGGACATGCGAGCCGTAGCGAGCCGTAGACGCAGGCAGGCCGGTGGAACGGATCATTTGTTCTCGTGTGGGTGGGGCGCAGGGAGCACGCGGTTGGGTTTCATTTTATTCACCCTTTGCTTGGTCCGCTGGCCAGACTCCAACCAGCACGCGGCAGGGAGGGCTACAGGCAGGTGTAGTTTATGCTGCCGGAGGGTGGCACCATTTTAGTTTGTAATCCTTTTTGGTTTGATTTCCGGAAGTGGAGTGCTACAGAGGTGGACCGGGCCATGCTGTCGCTTACCCTCCCAGGTTCGTAGTTCATGGCCGGAGGGATGGCTTCGTGTGTGTGTATTGTGTAGTGCGCTGCACCGGAGATGGGCAGCACATCACTCACACACTAATGCGATTATTAGTGTTGCGTGTGGACGTACGATAACGGGTACTCGGGGTGAAAAGGGAGGCCAGCGCACGAATGCAACGGGCAACAGAATGATGGCATGGATCAGCAACCGTAACATACGGGGCTGGTGGCCCGGGCGCTGGCCTGTGCCCACAGCTCTAGCCATATTCCAGCCGCGCCCGGGATAGAACGCTATTCTGCCTCGAGCGATGTGGTACGAGTTGTTGGATATTTTCGTCCAAAAACCCAAAGTCAACCCTTTAGGCCAGGTTTGCCAAAATCTGAGAGCATGTGTACGTGTGTGCTGGTGCACGCGTGTCTGTGCGTCTGGATGGAAAAAAGCCTCAGCTATTGCGCTTCGCAAATGATGACGCAATGTGTCGGCGCGATAAACCCAAACAATTCACGCCGCTCGCAATGGAGTGCCAATTCGATGATTTCGCGTGCGGAAATTCCATCGATTGTAGGACTGAAAACGCCGGCCGCCATTGGGGGCGAGTGAGAAAATTGTAAATTGAATTCCACTTGCATGTGAGGAGTGTGTGTGTGTGTGGAAGCTGGTGCTCGGCAGGGCTTATAATAATCCATGCACCGGTGGATCGATCGGTATGGTAGCTGGAGATGCGGTCTGCTTATCGCCTACGGTACAGCCTGCAAGCGCCGAAATACGTACAGCAGCAGCCCGAGCTGTTGTGGATCGCTGTTTGTTGAGGCGTTTTGGCTTGCTGAAATGCGAAACAGATTTAATAGATTTGAAAATCCGCCGGCTGAATTGGAAGCTGAGTTGGGCGCGACGGGCTTTGGAAAATCCGCAGCCTGCCCTTTTTGGGGAAATGAAGTTGCAGCAGGAAGCCAAATTTGATGGATTAGGGAGTGAGTGAGAGAGAAAGATATGAATAATGCTTTTCATACCAGGTATGGGTTGGTGTTTTGCAATTCAATAGTGCAATGCAATTATTTGGATTGTGACTTAGAGGAAAGGAAAGGCTAGTTTTATCTGAATATTTTTTTTGCTTGTGCTTGTTTGCTTTATAATGTGGTAATTTTACAAATTGAAGTGATAGAAAAATACTCGCCTTTTGACTTTCGTTTTGATGTTCTGCACTGCGTCTGTTAAAGTGATTTGAATTGTAAACAAATACCTTAATTAAAAAAATATCATTCAGGAAAGTCGACAGGAATGTTAAGCATATTAAAATATAATCATAGAATTTCTTTTCGGTAAAATTTTGCGGTAGAATCATCGGTTTCAATGTTCATATTTTATTTGATGTTTGGTTTATTCGTCTGATATTTATGTTTTATGCTGAATCAATCAACATTTGATAGACATATGATTCGTATGATAATACAATGGCGGTGTATTTGGGCATGTTTAGTTGTTTGTAAAGGTTTTTTTTTTGATAATATTTTCTGGTGAACAATAATTCTCCAACTCATCCATGTAGACACCCGGTCTCACAGCGAGCACCATGCGTCTAGTGCCAAATTCGCCGACGAACACCTTCTAGGTGGGGTTTAAGTCCGGCATGAGTCGTATGATTTTCGCAAAATCAATTTCTCAGTATGGTCAACTAATGGTTAACCATATTGAAGAACTTAACGTACCTGTAAGAAACTTATTAACACAAAAAAAAAACAAAAACAAAATTGATTCATGGGAATTTGTTTGCCACGGACTGTGTGTTTTACTTTTTTTCAATATTTGATCTTGGTTATTATACTTGCCATTGATTTATTTATATGCTTTACATCCTTTTTTATGAATTTGCGCACACATAAAAACATTGCCTCAACTTACAATCGGTGAAAACTTAATAACAGTTTCAAATATTGAAACCTAGTAACAGGTTTCAAGTGCCTATAACTTTTTGATTCTGAAAGTTAGCTTGAAAAATGGTGATCTTATAAATAGTTAGAAGAAACTGATTTTAAAGCTCGTGTGAACCATAATTCGTGAAGCTATATAATAATCTGTTGGCATATGAAAAGCTACTGTTACTAGTGCTCTTATGTTGTTATGTATGCTATGTTGAAGTAATGTTGAATGTTAAAAGTGTTATATTCAAATGTATTTTTTTTACTATGTCGTTTACTAAGTAAGTTTTTTTTACGTTTGAAAAAAAAATTAAAAACACAGCCACTAAACTGATGGCTTGATTTGCAAAATACTACTTTTTAGATACAAATAAACTTCCATAACGATGATACCCAGCAGATACAGTGCACGGTAATCATCATTCATGATAGGTGTTTTTATATTTGCCTTTCGATTATTCATTTTTCGATAATGACATTATGGCCTCAATTATAATTTTTATCCTACTATAGTTATCATTAGGAAAGGTTCATAATCAATGTGTGGTTTTCTGTTTTATTTTGTTTTACCAACCATCTGTCAAAAAGTAACGCTTTCATTATATGATGTGGTGTGAGTATCTCTCTTTGAATGACTTAGTGTATTTACATGATCATGTGTGATGTTTTCTTTGTTTTTTTTTCTTCTCACGTTTGCAAAGACAAAACAACCACATAGTTATTGTTGTTTAAATTTTTTACGAGGCTTTTTAGCATTCGACTCTCGTAATTTACGATTGAGAAACTAGCAATAAGGTTAATAATATTTGAGATAAATATTTGAAGAAAGAATTCAAGTAAAAATCAGAATACAAGAGTTCTTATTACAATGATGGTGCAATGTGATTTTTTTTGATAATTCTGGTGTTTTTTTCATTTAAGTTATGTTTATATAAATTTATATTTACCAATATACTTTTTGAACTTGTTTGTAGAGATTGGTGTCTTTTAAACCTTTCAAAATCTTTTCAATTCAATTGTTTGAAAATATAGTGTTCAAATGCTCTCCAAGATGGTGCTTTTTCCTTACGGCGGAATATCCAAAACAATCTATTAGAATGTGTTCTACCGTAGTATCCCATCTAGTGTTGGGTAAAGTGCTACTGTGCGCACTGTGCGCACAGCACATCATACTGTGCGCACAGCACAGCACAGTGCTTGAAGTGCGCATTGTG
>KB666509.1:4364808-4432081 GCA_000349065.1 Anopheles quadriannulatus | reverse complement strand
GCGCACAGTGCGCACAGCACACTTAGGGCAAAGTGCGTGTGCGCACAGCACACTGAATTGTGCTACTTTACCCAACACTAATCCCATCCACAAAACGGGTAGAGTCAATGTCCTTTTTTAGTCTGTACGTATGTGTAATTCGGGTGTGTCCAATT
This sequence comes from Anopheles quadriannulatus, assembly GCA_000349065.1. Taxonomy (NCBI): domain Eukaryota; kingdom Metazoa; phylum Arthropoda; class Insecta; order Diptera; family Culicidae; genus Anopheles; species Anopheles quadriannulatus. The sequence goes on along the minus strand of KB666509.1, from coordinate 4,431,926 downwards.
CTCAGTCTTGGTACTAGTCTTTCATCACTGTGATCTAGTGGATCGTTCCAAGGTACCGTAAATTGTTTTATTTTTTTAAGGTTGGCTATGGGTAGTGTTGGGTAAAGTAGCACAATTCAGTGTACTGTGCGCACACGCACATTGCCCTAGGTGTGCTGTGCGCACTGTGCGCACAGTACGCACTTCGAACCAGTGCGGAAGTGCTAGCACTTTCGCACAGTGCATTCTCTGAGCACAGTGCGGCAGTGCTAGAACTATGCCAGCACTTTGGCACAGTGCGCTCTCTGAGCACAGTGCGAAAGTGCTAGCACAATGCGCACTTCAAGCAATGTGCTGTGCTGTGCGCACAGTATGATGTGCTGTGTGCACAGTGCGCACAGTAGCACTTTACCCAACACTAGTTATGGGTGATTTGTTCCATATGTTTTGCCAGCTCTGATTTGTTAATCCTTTCCACCACAAAGATGCATCACTTCTGGAGATAGTTCCATCTACATGATCTTTGATCATTCTTCATTCACAAGACGGTCAGCTACTTCATTTCATTCGATGCTTTTTTGTCCAGGTATCCAACAGAATTCCATTGACCTGTCTTTTGATAATGATTTAATAGATCGTATGTAAGGGTTTCGCTTGGATCCTTTCTCAAATGCTTGCAGAACACTAGCGCTATGTGTGAAAATCACGATAGGTCTGTCATTAATGTCATTAAAAATGATTTTTCCTGTTTTTGTCGATGTAACAGTTTATTTAAAAATGAAAATATAAAAGAAAAATAATTATTATCTATGGTACGCTGGATTGTTTCAATCGATCATAAAATATACAGACAGTCAGCTGCTATACATGATCAAACACTGGCAGAATTGTGTTTGATGAAGTCATCAATTTACTTCCCGTCACTCGGTCCGCGCTCTCTCGCACGCCCGCACACGCTTAAACACACGAAACCCTTTCTTGCGCTCAAGTACAAATCGTTGAATTTGATCATAAATTTCACCCTCTCCCTCCCACACCCCTCCACCTCCCCCATTTTGCAATCCAATCATGTGCCAATCATATGGCAGAGCATACCGGCACATAAATCGCTCGCTGAATCGCATCCTTGCCAAGATTGTTCCGATCGGTGTAATGGCCCCCTGGAACGCTTCGGCAGCACGAACTTATTATGCACGGACAATCGAGAGCTGACGCGGCGAAATGCAATTGTTACCACCGGCTGGCTGGAGTGGATCGGTACATACGAAACGTTTTGCATACGATTTGCACTCTCAGCGGGGCAAAACTTATGTGATGTTCTGATTTGCACCCCTTTCGCTTTCTTTCTTGCTGACGTGCACACGATTGTCCTAGTGCCTAGCCTAGTTCCTCTCTAGCTCGGGGAATGTGTGGTACCTTTTTTGCGTGTTGTGCATCCGTATCATCTCCCCGTTCTTTCCCTGTTTCAGCGCACGGCTGCAGCCTCCCATCGGCGGGGAAAGTTTTGTAATAAAAACTATTTCTATAAGCTTGGCTGCTTGATTGAATTATGAAAACTGCTGCATCGTGAACGTGTGCGCAGCTGTGGCGCATAATATGCGCACACGGCACGGCAGACAAACGAGGAGAGAAGGCGCTTGGGAGCGAACCAAAAGCAATGGGACCCGTGTTTCCTTCCCACCCATGCTTAAATTCAATTTCATCGAAGTGGCTCGCCGAGAAGTTCGGCGAATCGTTTTTCATCTAGCGCGCACCGAGACGACACGGTGTAATGGTTCTATTTTCTCGATGAATTCGTTACGTCCTTGCGTCTAAGTAGCTTCGTTACACAGCGATTTCTTCAAAAGTGGGCGAGTGGAGCTTTCATACACGCTTTATTTTGACAGTACACTGGTGGGTGGTATCGTGAGGCGAGGAGCGGAGAGTGAGAGAGATAGAGAGTGAAAAAACCATTGCTTCAATAATAGCTCAACGGTAGCCGGTTAAAGCAATGGCACACCATTGCCATTCTGGCAAGTTTGGACAGACAACGGAGGCAGGGGATTGAGGGGAAAAATAATTTCATTTGTGAATCAGCGCTTCTTCCAGAGCGATGGAAAATTCACTGTTGTAATGAGTGGGCAAAAGAAACAAAAGAAAGGAATAGAAATAAAAAGCACACAAAAAACACAGAGTGAACGGAGATAGCGAGAAAAACCAACGAAACACGAAATTAACTCATCGTTTCTGCAGCGTTCGCCCGGTTTCGTTTGTACCGTTGATTTTCATTAGCAACGTAAATTGAACCGAATTGCTGGCGAGTTTCAATTAATTGCGAACGTGTCCTCAAATTTAGTGTCCAGTGGCAGTTGTCGTTCCCGTTCCCCAGGTCGCCATTATCTTTAGCGAGGATGAAAATCCCCCGGAGATGGTGCGTGGTGCGACAGTTATTCGGCTGGTGTCACCTATGCCCGGTGACACTTGGAACCGATGGACGATGAGCTTAACTCGCACTCATTAAGAGCGCAATCTAGTGGAGCTGGCCGTAGTTGGTTGTAGCTCATAAAAGAAGCATTACGTTGTTTTGTGTGACGTACTTCGCTAGAGTTAATGTAGCAGTTTATTTCTCGTCTCTGGGGCGTTTGCAAAGATAGACGGCGAATGAAATTAATCAGAGGTACAAAAAGATCTATTTGGCATGCTATAAACTAACAATAAAAAAGAACTATCAAAGGCAAAATTAGATTAGTTGGCATGGGAGTTAAACAACATTTTTAAATGAGTACATAGAGAACGAGAGACTAACAGAGAAAGACACAAAATAAAGAGATAAATAGAAAAGCGAAAGACATAAAAATAGGAGTTATCAAACATGTATAAGAGAGCAGTCAGTAAAAAGAGATATAATACGAAATGCAAAACATAAAAGATTTCAAAATTTGATGAAGTAAATGATTGATGGCCAAATAAATGTTTTCAATAAAATCAAAGTAAACAAATTAGATAAGAAAAACAAGAGATTTTGAAGAACAAGACAAACAAACATAAGGCAAATGCTGCTGAATAACAAAACAAAAAAATAGCAGAAGTTGATGTAAATTTAGTATAATAGAGTAGAATAGTAGAAGCTGATGTAACATCATTAGTGATGAATGTTACATTAGTGTGCAGTGTTACATTGCGTATGTAGCATTATGGTTAGTCAAGCTATTATGTTTTACAACAACATAATTTTACCCTTTAAATATATTACTTTTTGCTCAATTTTTTCATCTGTTTATCTTCAAAACATTGATTATATTCGATTGATATGATTATATTCATATGATTATATATTGATTATGATGTGTGTCTGACTAATTAATCAAGTATAATCTGAAAGATAAATCATTGGCTGATTTTGAGCTTTTTTTCTGTAATACTTTTGGTTCTATGTTTCCACACGTTACTATTTAGTTTAATAATAAAAAATAGTTATAATCAAATCAATATGTATAAGAGTCAATTATATGTTTGAACAAAACAACACTTCGTTGAACATGTCAATTTAATCTCCAGAAACCCCTGTATAAAAAAAATCGCTCGCACGTTATTCACTTTAGACCCAAAGCGGGAGCAGTTTTTACAACGACCAACTATTCAAATTCCGGGTTCTCTTCATTTGTTTCATCGCAATGGAACTGACAGGTGGAAACCTAAATAAAGTTCGTACACACTTACACACAGCACACAAAAAAGGATAAATGCAAAGAAACGCCTAGGCCTTTACACAAAACCGGAATTTCTTTTCAACTGTTTGTGTGGTAGTATTTCTGTGAATGTAATCGTGTTTTTTGCGTTCGCTTGCTTCTCGCTGTACGTAGGCACACTTGGGCAGGGGGTTGACACAGCGCACTCTGTCACTGATTCTTTGGAACGTTTTGAACAACTCGCGGAATGAAAGAAAATGCATAACTGGAGTGTTTTTTCTGCTTCACTCTATTCCACCATTTCCACCACATTTCCCTTTTCCGTAGATGTTGCGCACACTACGGATGTAGAGTTGTCAACGAATTTGAAATTCCAATGAAGCACCCATACCAACGGCGAAAATGCCGTGTCGTGCACGGGTTTTTTTTGTATGCTGCAAAAAGTCCTGGCAGCGCAGAAAGGCTTTTATTTTTTTCTGGTTCGAGTGTTAGTGCGAGAATAATCAAGGGCGTAGCTGGAATTTGTTACCGGCGTCAGTAAATCTAGTTCTATGCAAAACAGCCCGAATCACGCAAAGCGGGTACATTCGGGAGAGAACTGTTTTTGCTGTTGCTTCTGCGACCCGTGAGACAGACGAGAAAGTCAGCCTGCAAGTGACCGGCCGTTTACTGGGCATCCCCCCCCCCCTGTTTTGGCATGGTAATTCTGGGAGGGAATGTATGCGGTCGTGTGCTGACGTGTTTTAGTTCTGTACCATTTCCATCTCGATTTGCCTGGCCGGGACGAAATTATTATTTCCCGAGTTTGATGCGAACGCCGAGTGGAAACAAAGCGTAGGAGAAAAGTCAGCCTAAGCCCGGCTGCCCACAAATCATAATCTTTTTCTTCGTGACCAACGATCAACGTTGCGGATTCACTTCCCACTTCGTTGACTCTCCGTTCGCACACCGTTCGGGCGGGCGGCGTGTTATTAACTGTTGCCAATGACACGCACCACCGAACAACCGGCCCCCGGAGAGCCAGGACTGTGACGGATGATGGAACGTCTAGCACCGTTTGTTCTTTATCGTTCTGATCCGTGTACGTGCTTAAGGGAGAAGGGGGAGGTAAGGGGCATGTGTGGTCCTTACTCTCCCCCGGGGGGACGGCAAGGGTGTGAAAATTTATGAGTTTTGCGTGGCAATTTATCGTTGACTTATGGAAATTGCCATCGGTGATTAACAGTGGCATTTTTCCCCGTGTTGCCGATGTGCTACGGTACGCTGGTTGTTGGCCTCATTAAGCAAGCTTTTCTCGTTAGTTACGGGTAAATGTACACCGGTTACATTAAGCATGGCGGGAGAGAATGGGTGTTGGAAACAAAAACTCAACCGATCAGCTCCCGGGCAAAAACGAGTAGAATGGAAATGAAGGTCAAATGGTATGCAATATTGAAAGCTTACATGGGAAATTGTGTAAGATTAAACACCTTGCTGAAATCGTTTTCAATCGTTGCAGAAGACGATTGTAATATTGGCGAAGAAAATTGATGATAACTAGTGGCGGAAGTACAGACGGGTAAAGACGGTAAAGATCTAGGGATATATACATGCAACGACCATGAAAATGTGCATACATTATCTTACACTCATGTTTGAGCAGAAAATGTGTTGAAATTGACGAGGTATAAAATATTTTAACATATTCTATTGATTTCCTCGTGCTGGTACGTACATAAACCAATTCTAGGCCAATTGCAACGACGGTTCATTCAGCCATGAATTTAGCAATTGTAAGCGCCGCTGCTACTATATCGAATGTAGTATGTAGAATCTAAAGCATTATTGAAATATCGCGCACTAACAGCTGACGTTGTTCCAGCTTACAGAACAACTGTTTGCGGAAAGTCCACGACTCCAACATTTTTGAGGCACTTGTTGATAATGAATGCCATTTTTCCCCCATTTCAAAATTCAACTTTTTGATATTTTTAATCCCATAAAATCTATTCCTGAATCTTGTTGTATCAATACCTCTGTTTTATTGCATAAAGCTGTGTAATTCGTGACAAGATATTAAATTTCGTGAAGTGCCTTATCAGCGTCGGTGATTGAGGGTCCGTCTTTCCCGCTTTGGTGTCAGGTTTAAACCACCAGAAAACAATATTTTTTATTGGTTTCATTCTCGTTCTTTCTCCATTTTTTTGCTTCATAATAACGACAACGCATTCATGTCGCAAAACTCCCGAAAATGCACACAATAAAAGTTGTAGACCTTAAGATCCGCAGTAGTTAAATTAGATCCACAAGGGTGCATACAATTGAAAATTTGTTTTGATCGTAAATTTAACCAATTTTGCATATATTATGCAGAAAATGTTCTCAAATGTGTTGTTTTACTTGCAGATGAGATGTTGCATATCATAAAAAACTAGCTCAAAAGATTAACACTAGAACCGCCGATGGGACTTTTTTGTCCCATCGCACTAGAAAAAGGGGTGTTATTCCGCTTGCCGTCGTGACAAACCATTGAAATTTTCTGACTTTTATTTATTTTGAACGATCTTTCGAATGCGCTGATAAAAATAATTGTATTCCATATGGTTCTTTAAAAAAATCATTTTTATCCTAGAACCGCCATATGGGACATTTTTGTCCCATAAGAAAATTTAATTGTGATGGCTGGCATCCCTGCTGTCAACGAGTGAGGTGTGTGCTTCTGCAAGTCTGGCAGCACTGGCGTGTACGCATTTTGTGACAAGGCATGTCAATACGAATAGAACAATAAAAGTGCGCGAAAGTATTTAACTACATACGTGCTTTTACTCTTGCTTACTACGTGCTTATGTTTTCGCTATATTCAATCGGCTAGTCCATAAAAGCATTCTACCGTACACTCTAGCGCAATTTTATTAGTAGCACTGGTTCGTCGTCTTATAAAGATTTATTATACCTAATTATGGAGTTTATTAATTATTTTACCACATGAAACCCTTAGGAAATAATAAACATGTCTAAATATGTACACATAACGAATGGGACAAAATAGTCCCATATGGCGGTTTTAGTAAGGTTGAAAAGTCCGGAGGTTCTAGTGTTAAGTCACCTGAAAGTATGCTAGCGCCTGAAAGTATGCAAATGACGTTAGAATTACATTTTCAAACTAATTGTCTGTTAATCAGCAAATCCCATTCATTCCATCAATAATCAATTGGCTTATTTTTATGCAACTTAAACCATACAGGGTGGCAACGTAAAAAATATACTGTTTGTTTATGTTATACAATTTAGATTCTATTTATCAGTGGAATGGATGTCTTCAGCATCAAATACTAAATTCAAATAGTAAATACTAAATTGTACTTAGTTGAGTTTGAATCATTCTCCTTTGTATTTGCTCGTAAATGCTGTTCAAAGTGATTGCAAACCGCACGCACAACTTCATTCGGCATTGCGTTCCAAATGTTCACCAAACGATTTTTGAATTAGTCCTTACTCAAATTCTTACTATTGCTGAAGTTTCCTAGTACATATTCTCAAATAATGAAATCCAACAGCCTCATATCTGGAGAATCTTCAGACCATTCAGATGAACTGATAAAAATAAGCCAATTCTTGTTAAGCCATTCCTGAAAGATTGCAGCCTTATGGACTGGAGCTGAATGCTGTTGAAAGCAAAAACTGTCTTTTCTGAAAAATATTTTAGCACAAGGCTTCAATTTGATAACTTTTAATAATTTGTCAGACTATAATTTCAATAGCTGGCATGTCAAGGAAACATGCTCTATAAATACAATCATTTTGCTTGCTCGAAGCTACCACCATAAGTAATCAATTTTTCAGTAATGTACTATAAATTAAGTAAAAAAAAACTCTGTTTTGATCGGCGTGAGTTTTCAGTGGCCACTGAGATCTGACTACTCTACTATTATTTAAGTTCGTAGGAATTAGTTTGAGAGCAGAACTGAAAACTCGCTGTGTTTGTTTCGAAAAAATAGTAAAAAAGACAATCTGTCAAAATGTACTCATGTTTTTGACACACAGTGTCAAGGAACACAATAGAGGGGGACTAAAGTACGTGTATCTTTTCTACATTGCCAGCCTGTATACACCAAGGGCAAGCAAGCAAACATTTCTGGGGGTTTCATTATGTTTCTCGTTATACTTATCATTCATTCTGACAATCAACAGCAGCATATTTTGTCACCTATCCATCTTTTTACAGAAGTAATCAACATTCATGTCTGGAACCTAGCGGCATTGCTAAGCATCTAAAGTGCAGTGATGTGAGTGTAAATATGGTCACGTATCTGCAATAGAATTGTCTAAAAGGAACAAATAGATGACAGATGTCCTGCCCTCTTTAAAGCTCAGTTCTTAGGTAATGTAACTCGTTTTATGTTTGTATTGATTTTAAAGCTTTGTAAAATTTCCAAAAAGCATACACGCTTTACACATACTTCGCCATTATGGAGTCATTTTTATCGCTCCACTAGACTGGCATTTGGGTAGCAATTTTTCAACGAAATATACGCTCCAGACGTTTTGCCCGACCGACGGACGGTATACCATCGTAAAGGCATCCCGACGTCCGATGGGGTGAAAAGTGCATCATTTCGCTGTGTTGCCCCGCAACACGACGCTGCCCATAAACGGCACCATAAAGCGAGGCACGTATCATACCCGTCCGTGGAGCGCGTGCACGAAGCTCATGAAGTTGCCGATGTTGATGATGTTTTTCATGGCGTTCCATCGTTTCATCGTTTTGGTGGCTGTGCATCATGGTTCGTGGTCGCTTGACCCATCGTTGGATCCTCATGTCCCTTTAGTGCAGCAATCCAATTTGAGCAAATTTCTTTATTTATTTCGGAACCATGTACAGTTATGTTCCGCTTTTTTTTGGGTACATGTACCGTGGAACTGTCGGATGTCGACATTAAACGGAACGCAGCGGTCCAGCCAGCTCCCTTTTTTTCTGTATGCAACTGTCATCAAAGAAATGGTGCGTTATATTGGTCCGTTTCGAACCCGACCGTACGGAGCGTTTCAAAAAGCACCGAGTAAGAAGGTTCATCATTATGGTGGCTAAATGCTGGCCATTGCCATAGTGGTACACGCTAGCTGATGCTGTTAATTTTTCATCCCGTCGTCCTTCTAGTCGTTATGAATCGATCTGCTGCCTCCGAACGGATACTTGCGGAGATTCGATTGCAATAAAGCCAGCCTTCACCGTGCGGAACCGAACTCGCATCCGGGACGGAAATAGTGTCGTGATGACGGTAACGATACCATCACGCAAAGCAGATCGGTACACGTTTGCGAAGACTGCCAGGAGACGTCGTTTGTCTATGTGCTTGCCGTCTATCGTAGAGTGTCTTTCCCTCGCTCGATCGTCGTGGAATGTAGCGCTTGCATTGGCAAAGATAAAAGGTGATAACGAGTCCAATCACACGGGCTGTGGGTGGCCGTTGTAAGGGTGGGTCGCTCTGCGAAGCCGCTCCGGTGTCGGGTTGCATGACGCATCAAAAGAAGGCAACGGTAAGGCACGGGCTCAAATCCTTCCGGCAGGATACGATCTGCTGAATCAGTGACGGTCGTTAGTGTCATTAAAAAGTGGAACCCACACACACATATACACCCGGTTGGATCGTTTCATTTGTGCCCAACATTCACATCGAGGACAGTGTGCGCTACTTTCTGCTCTCGTTGCTAAAATATGCTCCTTTAATCAACGATAGGCGTTGAAATCCAACGAGCGCTAGGAGAGGAGCGTAAATTTTTGCTACGATTAATTTCTACACTCCAATCAGTGCCAAAGCACCCACGGTAGAGATAGTGCAAATATTGCTGATTTGTTTGCCGTAGCTGTGTTTGCTTTTTGTTGGCAGCATCTGCCTCTTTGGCTTTGAGGAACGTTTGATTGGAGTGAAATGTTGTGTAACATGGGGTTGTTGAGTTGTGGCTTTTCTTTGTGTTAGGCTTTATGTTGACTTCAAATATTAAGCAAAAATTTGCTCAAATGGTTTATTGTTTTCTTTTTCCCGATTGAATGATGATAAAAATACAACAAATCAATTTCAAAATAAAACTTAAATTTGTAGACTAATGTTGAAATCCAATGTGGCGAAAGGTAACTGTCAAATGGATACAACCCGGCTGATGAACATTGTTCCACAGATTGAAATTTCTGCTTCCTGGTTCAAATTATAGACGGGATCAATGTGATAATAATAATTAACGTTCGATTAGATCGTAAAGTATGGCCTTCACTGATTAGCAATAGGCAACGCTTCGATATTGTGTAGTGTGCAGAATGTTCAGCAATGATTCCTGAATGCCCACCTTATGCGACACTAACTAAACCCGGGAACATGAGAATGGTATTTTCTTCTTCTTCTTCTATGGCTCAACAACCGTTGTCGGTCAAGGCCTGCCTGTACCACTTGTGGGCTTGGCTTTCAGTGACTAATTGGTTCCCCCCCATAGCAGGATAGTCAGTCCTAGGTATGGCGGCACGGTCTATTTGGGGATTGAACCCATGACGGGCATGTTGTTGAGTCGTACGAGTTGACGACTGTACTATATAGACCGGCTGAGAATGGTATTTTAGGGTGTAATAAAATAAGTAAAATTAAGATTATTATTGAACAAAAAATAAACATTTGATGAATATATGAACCTGTTGCATTATTGCAATAGTATGCAATAGTTCAGTCGTTGCTCTATACAACGAGCTACTGCAAAATAGTAATGGTTTATCATAGTATTTTTTTAAAATAATTATTTTCTACAAAGCTAAATAAGAATACATGATCATGTCATCATTCCTGCATGTTGCTCACATTACAGGGATTTCCAGAGGTTCTCATAGTACTGGGACACTTCCTTGACTCTTTCTTATTGGAAGTGAATTTCATTTGCTGGAAATTGGACTCAATTGCATCCTTTTTGGACAGGGTCCTTGGGAATTCCTATTGCATTTGTCCAACTAGGGTGCTATAGAGTCCAATTCCCATTACATTAAGTGCATTTCACATAATAAAGAGTCAATAAAGTGTCACACAGCTATGAGAACTCCTGGAAAACCCTGTAAAATATAATGGCTAACAAATGTGGCCAGTGCGAGATATATTTGAAAGGGTGGCTTGTATAGAATTAAAACAATATCAACCTTAGTCAGTAACAAATGTATGCAATAATTTTCGCAAAATCTCCTCGCAGTAACGTCACTCTTCTATTTCGATTCCACATATGTGTAACATCATTTTAAATCCTGCATGGAAAAATTGTCACCCCCACAATATAATAATTGGAACCATTTTTATAAAACTCCCGCATCATATTTCTGCCCACTGACGCGATGTGCCACACACGGGCACAAAAATTGAATGTATCCCTTATTAAAAAATGGTACGAAAAAAAACATCATCCCTATGATCTATCGGTTGCGCACCAGCTGTGGAACCGCCCGGGACGATGCTGTTGGATTTAACAAGCAATATGTATTTCTCCCGGGGTATGCAAACCGCGAAACATAACAAAAAAAAAAAAAACGAAAGAATACAGAAAAAAGTGTGTACAAACACTGCACGTTTGCTTTATGAAACACAAACAGCACGGCTGGGATTAAACGCGCTGGTGCAAATGCTGTGGCAATGACAGTGCTGGAATAAATTAAACAGACACCCTGGGGGAAAGGGTAAAACGAAAAAAGAAACGCTCCAAAATACTAATAAAAATAATAACTATTGAATGCCATCGGGAAGCGAACAGAGGTAAAGAGTCGAAGAGAAAAGAAAAAAAAAACAGTGCAAAACATTGCTGACAACTCCTGCATCGACAAGTAAAACACAACTGCGTACACAGAAGTCAAATAACATCTGTACAAACTGTGCCGTAGTACGTGGTTACGTGGTATGAAATTTTCTTTTTGTTTTGTTGGCCCCGCGAGTGGCTCGAAACCAAAATATTGACCAAATGAATCAGCCACCAGCCATGCTGCGTGGAACGGTAGTAAAGGTTACTCCTGTTTTTCATTCGCAGAACTGTCCATAGGAAACTATCCCGGGTGGTACCCGGGTGTGCTGTGTGTATTGAAATGATTATTAATTATTTTTATTAATTTTTGCTGAACAATGCACGGGGCCGGGTTTTGCTGATTAAGGGCAAACGGTGGTGGAAGAGTGCAAGTAGTGCCACTGGAAGTAAAAACGCACCGGCGGGAGCACACGACGGTGGGCGGGATAAATGAACGCCGGGGATCACATTCGCTGCTGCGCTCATTAAATGCAAGCGATAAAGCCGATTTCAACAAAGAAGCTTATTAAACCTTGCGGTTGGCAATCAGCCTATTGCCGGTGTGTGGAGTGACAATGTACATCCTCCGTGTCCGGCGGGAGGAACTGGTATAGGCAGGAAACGAAACAACAACAAATGGCACTATACCAGGCAGTGCCGATAGCGATCTTGGTTTATTTTTATTAATGAAAAACAAAGATGGAAACAGTAGTAGTGTCTGTTTGCTTGGGGTGGGTGAGGAGAGACATATTTTACAAACGCCATGCTGCTCGGAAACGGTCGGATACTGTGGTTTGTTGCCTTTTTTACACATTACACACTTATTCTTCTGTTTGCTGTTACGATGAAGAGCGAGCGCCTAAAAGTAGGCAATATGCTTATCAAAAGTATTTTTTATTTATAAAAAATGTTCATTTTGCATAATTAAACATTTTTTAAGGCTGTGCTTTAGGTGTTTGTTAAACAAATAGAGTATATAATTTATTTATCTTTTCATTGATCTAGCTTATCCCAAGAAAGTCTATTAAATAAAACTAGTGCTGGAACAAGGATAAAGAAATCCCAATTTGACCAGGAAACTTTGTTTATTCAAGAATATATGTTACATTAAGAACAGAAAGAGCTTCCAACATATTTCGCAAAATTGAAAAATTTACTTTATTATTACGTACCAAAAGCTGGGCTGAATTGTACAACATTAACGGGACCTTTTCCGTTTTAATTTCGTAAGCTGAAATTTCAGCCTGTGTGCATTGTATAGCAGTTTTCGAGCAGTGGGTATAATATACAGGTGGGTTTGTCCCAAGGTGTATGAATTTGGAAGGCTGATTTTTAACGCTTCTGTTTCTGAATGAAGATTTTATAAGTGTTTTGTGTATTCGACAAGCCGCCAGAAAGCTTGTTTGAACAAAAATTTTCACCCGTCCTGTCAAAAAGTGATGTTCAATTTTTTTAATAAAAAAAACATGCTATGAGACCACCTGGACTACATACACTTTGATTATAGATTCCATCACCAGATCTCTTTAATGCACCTTGGGATAAATGTAAACACAACCTTGTTTTGCCATTTTTCGAGCAGGTACTCGAATCTAGTTCTAGCTTGGAGGCTAGAATAATCTAGACTGAAAATTGCAGGCTAGTTTTATGTGTGGTTTTGTATGGAGTATTTTCATGAACTCAGCCTCCAACTGTCAAACTCCATACAACAAACTGACTAGAATCGTGAAGGGCCTCAATAATTCCGAAAAAACTATTTGCTAAGTTGCATCGAAACAATCTCTTCCAATCTTAAATATCACTTTGACGATCAATTCTGACCTTCGTACGCATGTAGCTAGAATTCATTCGAATCCCTCGAACCTTTCACGATTAAAATTTTGATATTTTTAGCTCCTGCTTTTGTTGAGCCTTCCTATGTGTGCTGCTCCTAGTGTGTGTGTGTGTGTGTGTGTGATCCTTTCAGAAAACATGCTTACACGCCAGTTACAAGCATGTGAGGCAATCCTTTCGAAAAGTTTCCAAAGCCTCTGAGAACACAGCTCCTACGTCAATCGTTGAACCACTTGACCCCCGGGTCCGGATTTGTCCGGTCTAGAACGACCAGACCGTGGCAACCCTTTCCTTGCACGCCGAAAGGTTTCAGCTGGTTTGCATGCGTTCGTGGAACAAAACGAAACACAAACCAAAACTACATCCCCGACATTTCCATTCCAGCTCGGAGAAAAGGGGTTATAAAATCTGACCGATAACCGGAATGTGTTGAGCTTTGGTGGCTGAGTGATACCGCTCAGCAGAGCTACATATAAGCTTAAGGATGAATATATTTGCCACACAAGCGAAGAAACACCAATTTTGAATGCTGCTTTCGGGGCTGCTTTGCACCGCTTTAAAGAGCGACAGGCTATAAAGCGCACGCATTGAGTGTGGTGAAATTACCTCTCCCTCTCTCTCTCTCGCTAGCAAAATGGGAAAACCGAACTTGAAAACTATCGTGCGAGGTTTTGGGCAAGGGAAGAATATTGCTTTGCTAGCCGAAAAGCCGAGGCACACACTGGGCACCAGAAGGTGATCATTGCGAAGATATCCACTTGTGGTTTGCATTCAACACCGTAACGGAAGTAAACGCAAGCTTGTCGTTCTGTGGGTAAAATCTGAGCAGGAAAAACCCCGTTCCCAGTCCGCTTGGCTGGGAAGGGATGTGAAATTAATTTATGTTTGTTTTAGATTGTGGTCGTTGCCAAGCAAAACCCAACACTCTGCTCGAGGGGCAAAGTGTCCCCATGCCCACTGTCTGTCCGGTGTTTCTTGAGAAAAGCGGCAGCATGAGCTGCAGTAACGCCGAGGAAGGCAACGCAGGGCAAGTGATAAGTACAATTTTGCTGTGTGCAGAAACTTTCATCACCCAAGCGCCAGGGAGACGGGGTGGGTCGAGTGCCTGGGGTGGAACGATGCTGTCCCATACGAAGGCTTAATGGATGAATGAAAATGGAAAATTGTCGAGTCGGTCAGATTTACGGTGCTGTTGCAACTTTGCTTATAAATAATACGAACATTGTAATCTTTGGCACTGCTCGGGCCCGTTGCTTTCCTGTGTGGGCAAAGGGATAACGTCTATGAGTGTCAGTGTGTATGTGTGGTGTATGTATACAAGTACCACCAATTAAATTGTAATTTGTACGCCTCAAGCATGAATGGGAATCGAATGATATGATTACTTCCATAGATTGTTTGCTATTTACAGTTATGCCATCTCAATCAACGGTAAGATTAGTCATCTTTTCAGGCGATCAGGGACATGCTTGGCATTTCGAAATGGTCCGGCACGTTTTGCAATTTAAACGCAATTTAAAGGATTATTGGAAAAAGATTGAATTCCAATTGTGTAGGCATGCTTCGAATCAATTCATCCGGAAAGTACATAAACAATCGTTCATTGCTGTTAATACCGTCATACTAACATCTTATTTATTGGTCAAATATCAAAGTTTTTTTCAGTAAAGCAAAGCAGAGCGACATTTTAAAGCACCGTTAAGTCTACCCGAACGCTAATGCTGCTACAGCCGCCCGCTTTTTCTGCCCGAACGGTGCACTGAGCAAGAACGCAAAAAGCACACAAGCAAACATAAATTCTTTAGAATTTGGTTCTTGCGCTCCAGTCTCGGTTACCTGCTGGTGGATTCTCTTCACTGGGATCGAAAATATTCCACTCCATCCCACAGCCGGCTGATGCTTCGTTTTTGGCCAAACACCTTCCGGTACCGTCTAATCCTAGCCACCCGCCGACTAACCCATTTGCTCGTGCCATTTTGAGAATCTGCCTGCGGGTGGTGGCATGGAGCATGGGGGCTGTTTGGGTAAATTTGTTTTTGCTTTTCTCAGCGGAAAATCTTATTTATGGCAGAATTAAACTGGCCCCGGCAAAGGGAGCGGCACAGCGAGCTATAATTCTTTGCCCTGCCCTGCTGTGATGCTTGTAAATAAAAGGGGATTCTGTGGAACCGGCTTGAGCAAACACATGCCCAGGACAAAAAATTTGGCTGTGGGATGAATGTTTGGGGCTACAACCAGGCGGCGGGGAAAATAGAAGGCATAAAGGGAAATACATTTGCTGGTAAAATGGTGCCCGTTTTTTTATGGTCGCGTGAAACATCTCAATTATGGGAAGGAAATCGGATCGGAGCATTAAAAGGATGGATGAAAATTGTTCGCTTTCACCGTTGGATTCAATTTGAAGTGTCTAAGTATGTTCTCTTCAATCTATTTGTTTTGCTACAAGTGCTCATTTTGCAAGCTGCAATGAGGTGCTTGTTTTTTTTATTGATTATTTTATTATATTTAATTGATTATATTATTGTTCAATAATCTCGATCACGTTTTAAAGAGTTTTTAATATGTTCAAGCTTATTTAAATTAAATCATTCTTCCTAATCCATCATTGGTACTGTGGTTTTCCAAGAGATTAATGTTTATTTGGTAAATTTATTTAACATTGCACTCACATCACAGCTGTTCCCCATTTTTATAGTTTTCGGTATCGTTTTGGTAAAGTTTGCCTTTTTGTTTGTTCGTGTTGTTTGTGCTTAAATTTATTGTTGGTATTGCTACGCCAGAAATGAAAAGCTATTGCCTTGTGCAGTCTTTTGTTAAAATCCTACAAGTAACATGCCACCTGCACGCCAACCAGTTGCAATGTCACTTGCAAAAAAAAAAACATAAAAAATGTCCTCTTTTCTGCCCTGCTTCGCGGAACCAACGCTCAACCTTCATGTGCCGATGCATTTTTTTTTCTTCTTCTGTGCTCTTGTCTCAACTTTCACAAAGCATTCTGACGGGCCGACGGGCTACCGGTACCGTCGTGCACATTCCACCGTCGCAGTCGCGTTCGCAAAGTGGCGTATTCGGTCGTGCATAATTATGCCACTCTGTATAAATACGAAATTGAAATTTATATGCAGATTAGTTCGTGTTTGTCTCCAGCGTCCCAGCCAACAGGGACGAGGGAAAGCGGCAGAAGAAGAAGAAGAAGAAACTGACAACAACGCCGACAGAGCCCATCCATTATCCCATCCATTTACTTTCGACCCGGCTCCCGGCCGCACGTTCCGCTTGCCCCACAAAATGCCGGCATTCTTATGCTATTTTCGCAACATATGGCATATGTGGGCGTGTGTGTGTGTGTGTGTAGTCTGGACGGACAAAGAGCCAGCTGAAACCGGCAGCCGATGGTGTATGCAAATTGCGAAAAATTAGATTATACCGTGTGTGTTGCTTTCACCGGAGCGAAGCACGGTATCCGGCAGCAAAAAGCTCCCTGCCGTGCCGTGCCGTTTGCGCTCTGCTGCGCGGTGGAACAATGTAACAGTGGGTGGACTCAGAGCGCCGAGCAACGGTACGGAATTAGAAGAAGCATTAAATCATTTCTTCGTTTAATGTTTGCAGCGATCATCATCTTGCTGGGCGTGACTGGGCGGTATCGCTTCCTGCACCACGGATCGGATTGTGTCCACATGTGGTTACGGACGTACGCTGTTGAGTATCCGGATATTGTGGCCACGTGATGGGACATTGTTTGTATCGTGGGAAGGATTTGTTTTCGTTGTACTTTTTTGGTAACGGGCAAGGTGTGTGGTTTGGTACACCTTTGAGGTATATTCCGGGCAGAAAGCAAATGAGATTTAGAAATTTACTTTGCGAAGAGTTTGAAGAGCACCTTGATTGGTTAGGAGTTTTGGATAAATTGCATACGTTTGGGCGTACGTTTGATCTAATTCTACCTTGTTCAGCAGATGTTTTATGAAGATTAATATACTGTTTAAGCCAATAATGTGAAGAGAATAAGGAGGTTAGTAATTTATTTATATGTTTTCTAAGTATGTCTTGTACTTGTTTGCAATCCTGTCATAAAGGTTGGAGTTTCAGGATTTATGTTATGAAAGTCTTTTTCGTATGCCTTTTGATACTCTACAGCAGCGGTCGGCAAACTTTTGAGGCAAAGGGCCAACTTTAGTAAATGATCGAGTGCCGCGGGCCAGGAGAATGCGGTTTTTTTATTATTGCACTTAACTTATTACATTTTAATCTTTTAGAAACATTTGAGATATTATTGTTGTTTTTCTGTATTTATATCATTCAAGCATCGTTCAAAATTAAATATACCTTCTTTAAAAACTAATTTTAATATTTAATCACTTGAGAATCAGCAATAGATGGCCAAAAATTTGATCTGTTAAAAAAATACAAAAATACCATCTTCCCACGCCGTAAACAATATTGAAGATATTCCTGGGATGATACAAAAGTCTGAACGGCTGAAAAATTATCGAAGCAAACGTGGATTCAGTAATTATAAAAATGATGTATGGACAAGTCATGCCATGTCAAATAAATTGATAACTGATTCCTTTCGAAAAAGCACTTTGACAATCTTTGCACTCGTAAACAGCAACAGTGTGGAATCTTCGTTCTCGTTAAAACAACGAGAAAGGGGTTTTTTTTGAATATTTGGTTTTGCTTTCAAATACGATCGAAAATATCCCTAAACAAATTTAAAGGGAAACCAACTGATTTGTGTAAATTTTATCATGGGTTTATCATGGGATCATCTTCACTCGTTCTAACAAATCATTAATTGCACTTTGAATAGTAGTATCCCATGAGACAACATGCAACCTCTATCAGTCACTTCACCTTGACACCTCTATCAGTCAAACTCTAACCATAATGACCAAACAAGTTAACCAACCAACTTTGAAGCGTGCGCGATCAACGAATGACACCCCCCGCGTCTTATATGCACTACGTACAGAAGCTTGTCGTCGCATGAGAATGTTTCTGCGTTTTGGTCACCACTTGGTTTTGGTGACACTATTAGGCAACAATCAAAGCATCGCAAGAGAGCTCAGGTTCATTTTTGAGGTTTCAAAAAGGATAAAAATGAAGACAGAGGCACAAGTGGCTACATTGCTGGGTTATCTGGGACGGGAGATCGACGCAACCCGCCAAACAGTCGGCCTCAGGACAATTTTTCGATCGAAAAAATTCGATAGATTCGGCTGTCATTTTGGTGTCATTTGACTCTCATTTCTCATTGTAAAAGCAAGTTGGTAAATGTGTTGGTTCTTTTTCAGTATTTTGAGTGATAAAAAATTATTTATTAATTATTTTAAAAATTGTTTACCTGGGGGAGGCAACTTCATGTAGGGGTATAAAAGAAATAGTTATACTGTCAGTTTTACGTGAGCGCCTATCGAATTTTTTCGATCGAAAAATTGTGCTGAGGCCGAGTGAAGTACTATGGGAAACATAAACACACATATCAGGAAGCAGAAATCGCGTCCACTGGTTTCGCAATGGCAAACAATGACGTCAAAACTCAATGCGTTCATATTAGGTGAGTTTCGGCAAAAATGACATGACACCCTAGTCCGCAAACTGGTACAACATCCGTCACATGTGTTCCATCGATTTTTTTCTGGACCAACATGATGCAAAAGCTCTACTCTAACAATTTTGTCGCGAAAACTTGGGATGCCTATAGGCATGTCTTCGTCCATCGTCGCACAAATTCCGGATAACTGATGAAAGGCAACTCTCAAGGTCATAGATTTATTTTTCCAAGGAAGCTCAAATAATTTCCTTTCAAATGATGAACATGTAAATAAATTATCTCTCCTAGTTTTGTTCTACAAGCAGCCGAAAAAAGGCAATTGTTTTCATGTTAACGGGCTTTGCCGACCGCTGCTCTTCAGTGTATTTAGCACTTCAGTAAACTTTGCTAGCTATTTGTTCATTTAAGCTATTTACAAAGTTTCAGTTAATTTCAGTTTTTTGTTCATGTAAGCTAGTTGTAGTACGGTAGTTTTGTATTATTAAACCTGCGTTCATTTAATGAACACGTTGTTAAAGACATTAATTGTTTGAAAATTAGTTCAGATATTTTTTGATTTTCAAAATATTTTTTGTCTTGATTTTTTTTTGCTCTAAGATTTTCTCCTTTTTGATTATGTGTTTTGTTTTTTCGGTTATATGTAAAAATTACTGATTTACTGGTTTTAATTTGAAATTTTTTAGGAGTTTCTTTCCAGGAAAAGTGTTGCTTTTGTTGTCTTTTTTTCTTCTTTTTAAAATATTTTTTTAAATATTCCCTCATTGTTGTTCTACACATTTTAAATTTGCATATCTGCAGGCGCTTGGGCAGTCGAGATGCGATGTGCATTTTGCTCATTTTTTGATTTTTATACATTTTGATTTGAATTCTGTTGAATTTTTTTGTTTGTAAAAGTGTTAAGCACGCTGAGTATTCATTATTTACGTGCAACAAATTGAAATTTGTACCCAGCGATGAAGATTTCGTTTGCCCAGTCATCATTTATATTGCACTTTTCTCGAAGCGAACATTCTCTTCCCGTAACGCGACAAATTGAATTCTCTTTCAATCTCATCAAGATCTACACCGGACAAGAAAGCTCAAAGCATCGTCAAAGCTGCACCGTCAAAGTCAAGTCCCGCTGCTAAACAGCCACCATTAGCGTTTGCCGGTATGGTTACCAGGAGTGTGTACCTCCGTTATACCATCATGTCACCTTCCTAAGCATCGCACATTCGTCTCACTGAGCAAACCCAGTGCCAAGATTCGAAACACATCTTAACCACCTTTACATCTCAGCTAGTCTGCTGAAAGAGGGCGCTCGAAATTTCTGCTCGCCAAGAACAAAACATTCGCGTAACGGAGATTTTCTTCGGATACGTCCATGTCCATCGTTGTCATTTCGTTTTTTTTTTATCGCGCGCACCCGTTATTTTGTGATGCAAACTTCCATTTCTCTTCACGAGCTGCCAAGCAAGATCTACTGCTCGATCATGTTGTGGCGTGGTTTGGTGCGGTGTTGGTGCTTTCTTGCTGGCAGGATAAAATATCACTCCCAGTGCCCCGGCTGGACTGGCTGTTCGTGGGCTAAACTGGCTTCGGTCGGTCCGTTTGGTCGAGCGGGTTAAGTACATTCGCGGTGCAATTTGCCGTGAGGTGAGCAGCCACTTCCCTCTTTTTTGCAGTGGAGGGGCGTGGAACACCCACTTGATGGACTGCTTGAACGCGAGGCATGCCAACTGCCATCATCAACCGGCTTCCAGCTGGCAGCAAACGAGCGCAGGCGGGAAAAAGGGTTTAACGCCGAAGCGTAAGCAAAACACTGAGCACCGATAAGCTGAACGTCAAGGTTAGGTAGCCGTTTAGTCCGACGGGAGTGGGCCACACGATGGATGGGATGGGACCCTGTTCGGAGCTAACCGGGTCGTCCCTTAAAAAGCAGCACTTTCGAGCGGGAATATCACCTTTTTCGAAGCGCCTTTTTTCTGCGAACCAGCCATCAAGGCGAGTGGAACGGGCAGGCGGGATTGAGAGAAAAGTGGATTTATTTTGAGATCGCTTTTAAAATTTATTTTACTTGTCCAGGGGTTTTTTTTCTCCATGTTTAGCTTCTGGCTCAGTGCTGCAGGCGAAAAACGTTCCGGGAGATGGAATTTGCTGTTTAGCTTCCTTTCTTTTTCATTCTTTTGTGACTCGTTTATTTTATTTAAAGCACAATACTATAGCAAAATGGCAATAAGAAGGGATAGCGTTGTCATGTAGGAGGGATCTGCAAAGCAGAGATCGATGACTGTTGTAAGGAGTTTAATGTTTCACCGGGCTCAAACTTAAAGTCAGCAATGAAAACCACCCAGCTGTGGAAACATGGTTAAAATTATGTCAAAAATCTATGTGTTTTAGTTTTTAATAAATTATGTACTTATAAAAAAATATGTTAATTTGAATTTTGTATTCAAGAAAGCTCTGAAATGTTTTTCATGCGAAATCTTTATTACGCAGTTCAATACACATTTTTAGCGCCTAAATGTATGCAATGTGCATGACAATCACCATTTTTTTACGAAGTAAATTACTTTTAACAATTAACATGCCTGAAATGTCTAAAATATTTTTGAAAAAGAGGATAATTCAATAATCAATATTTGTAATAATTTGTCTCACATATACAACAACAATTATTTTAAATGTTTCCCTTTAAGTGAATACGTTTTGAGCTCTCTCTCTCTCTCTCTGCTGGCACAAAAATCACTCTCTTAGTTGATCGGATTAAATTGAAATACTTTAGCAAATCCCTCTTTGCAAAGGATCAAAACTTAACCGAACGTTTGCTGCCCCGTTCTGCTGCATTTCGTGTGCTCCGGTATGCCTGAATTCGACTCGTGCAAAATTCGTACGTCTTTGGCGAACATTCTTCACCGCTCCCGAATGCGGCCCGAAATGCCATGCAGCAGGAAGATCGGAACACAGGATGCTGATTGCTTGGTATCATAAAACTTTCCTTTTGTTTTGATGCGCCCCTTTGCAACATCCATATCCGCAGACTTATCGGAAAAGTTTGGCAAAGCGCTCGCTGCTGCCAGCTGCTGTTATAACCCGTGCTCTTGACTCTGTCTATGTGGGTGTATGTTCTTTTTTTTTTGTTTAACACTGTGTTCCACTTTCGCATCAGCATCACGCACGGCGAACCAACTCGCAAGGGGTTTGTTGAAAAAGACGGTGGCGGTGGTGAAATTTGTACTACTTCATGAAACATGGTGCGTTCGCTTGGCGCCATCCGCGTGGCTCTCCGATTCCCGGAAATCGAAGAATATGCGCCGTCCATGATGATGGTGTCGTACGGAATCGGAATCGATCGATTTGTCGTTTGCATTTGCAGCATTTGCTGGATCGTGTTGAAGGCGTCTAGTGAACGGGCCTGTGTGTTGGTGTGAAGCTGTGCGATGCTGGAATTTCATTCAAATTCAGTCAATAAAGATGAGAGCGACGCCACCTTTCCGATGGGGCAGCGCGGGCAGAAGGGAAAACTATTCGATTTCCAGCCCATGTATTTATACTTCTCTGCGCTCACTTGCCCTACGCTCGCTACAACTGCATCCCACTTTCCACCACGGCGGGAAACCGCCCCCACCCCGTGACGGGTCGGGAATTGAATTCAGTTGTCTGTCTGGCGAATCGAAGCCTATCGATTGCAACCCATTCTCGACCACTTCTCGGCGGGTGAAAATTCGTCCATTGGGGTGGAAAATGTATTCCACTTCAGGATGAAAGTGAGCCAAGACTACCGGGGGAGGACTACCGCTGCAAGCGACAACAGTGCGGGGAGTATGCAGGAAACATGCCTTTGTGCGGCACGCAGTCTTCGTCCTTCGTGCTTTGCTTACCCTTTCATCTTGTGCCACTTTCGAAATGAGATGCAAACTTTTCCCCTCTTACCGTCCCTTTCTGCTAGAGAGCGACACACGGACCGGGTAAAAAAGAAGAGAAAAAGACGCAGCACGTGGTCGGTGGGCTTGCAGCTTGTTTCGGAAAAAAACTGTACAGAAAGAAACATCACCAAAGAGGCGAACTTCTTAGAATGTGGGCCGATGTAAAGGGAGGGAGCTGAACGGAGCGAAACTCATATTGGATTATTTTTGCCCAGTTTTTGCTGGGTGGTAATGGGGGTGGTGGAAGGTCGGTGGGAACTGTATGATTGAAAACTGTTCCGTCCCCTTTCGGTGGAGTGGCCTGCGTTGGACCGATATTCACCGGAATGCTACATCGTTGCCAATATCAGCTGGATGAAACCACCGTTAGTAGGAGGGCTGAGGAAGATGGAGGGGAAATGGCTCGTTTGACGATATTATTTCGTTACATTTCGATTGATTTGTTTTCCGATCTCATCGACCGACCGAGCAGATCGGAAAATGGTTCATTTGCGTTTTTGTGTGTACATGTGGTTGTCTCTTTTTTCTGATTTCGAGAGACGGATAGCTTCTTGGGACGTTGGTTGGTTTTGACTTCGTTAGTTGTTTCAGATACAAATTTACCTAATATCTTTGTAAACGAGTGATGAAATGGAAGGGAAGGTTAGGTTCTGTATGTGGAAAATGATCATAAACGAGATTGTTTACGTGCTGTGGGAGTTCGATTGGTATTGGAATCAAAAAGAGTCAAATTAGTTGTTGAGAGCGATCAAACAAGAATCGTAGTCTAGCAAAAGAATACATATTTTCATTGGAACTGGAGTTCCTCGGTGAAATTGTATGAACTCAAGCTTGCTTGCAACACTACCTCATACTCTGAAAATTCTTTGAATTGTGTTCGAAATGCTGCCCTTCTGAAGAATTTTAACCTTAGAATTCCTTGAAAGTCTACATGTAATAAACGAGCTGTTCAGTGACCTAATTGGGGCGAATGTACCAATAGTGGAGGTTATGGTGTCTGTTTGAAGATTGGCATTGGGACGTTAGTAGCGTCATTTTAATAAAAGCTGAAAAACAAGCATTACTGAGTCTTTACAGATCAATGTGTACAATTTTTTCTTAGTATTTTTTGCTGAATCTACTGGACGATAATGTTTTATAGGCACCAAAAAACCAAACATGTGTATTAAATGTTCATAATCATGATAACAATTATAGAATGTATTTCTCGTGTGTAAGGTATTTTTTTGACGTTGATAACTAACTCTACCTCAACTCGAACGATTTAACAACATGCCCGTCGTGGGTTCAAGCACCGAATGGACCGTGTCCCCATCTTCTTCTTGTGGCACAACAACCGCTGCCGGTCAAGGCCTGCCTGTTGTACTATGGGTTCTGACGTACTTTATTGAATCTGGACCAGATTTATAGAAAATATGGAAGAAATTTCACTGGAGTTGGTCAGAAACAAAAGTGCTAAGAATGCCTCCGTTGGTTAAATGATGACTAGACAATATTTGTTTACCATGACATCAGCTTCTAGTTGAGATCAACCACACTTGAAACAGATATTAGAACTTTATGGCAATTATTTGAAATGATTTAGTAATTTTTTTTTAATAAAAAAACAGATATTTCTGGTTTTATTATCTATTTCATTTATATAAAACCTACTTAATCTTTTTCACTTTTGACTTTTGACTTTACTTATCACGTAATTACCTATTTTTTCCCACTGATTGTCGTTTATTCTATCTGGTGGTATCATGAGACCATGGCCATGTAAAGAACTGAAAAAGTTAAATTTATGTTAATTATCTATCTGAATGACTATAAAAGTTGAATCTACACCTCATAGTATACTATATAAAATGTTTCTATATTCTGATTGTCAGAAACCCGCTGTTATTTGCAGAATTTTCACCTTGAGTATGAAAGAAATTTCTAAGTTCAATTTAACTCAAGTTATATTCAATTTCTACCCGTTTATTAGACTCTATACACCACACGATGTACACAACTACAAGACGTGAACGTTTGCGACCATACAAAGAACATATGAGTAATGGGAGTTCAATAGTACACTTTATCAAATCTAGATCCTTCGGTGTGGAAGTGATCCAAATTGTGCCGAGCGGGAAAAGGGAACGTATTGAAACGCATATCCAGCACATCGAAGCCCACGAGCCACCAAATCCCCACGGCACGCAGCATATGGGCCCATTCACCTAATTCCACTTATTCGCCGGGATAAATGTCAAAATCAAAGTGAATTTACATCCCACATAACTCGACAGCTTGCAGCCGGTTCAGTTCGGTGTGGGAGCAAAATTTTAATACTTTTAAATCGCACAAAATACGCCCGTTTCGACACTCCATTCGATGTGCGCGTGTGTCTGTGCATTTGTGTTACTCATGCGGGAATATTAGCAGTCTCGTTTTACGATCACCACACATTACTGGCTGGCCCGGTCGATTGAATTTTCCAGCGAGCGCTCGGGAAGCGACGGGGAGCGGCGGGCTGTGCGGGCATCTAAAATAGATTCTTTCACCCACTATGGTCGAGTAAGTGAATGAAATCGCACGATTCAGCATCGGTCGATTTATGTTTCCGCTCCGGGTACCCGACGCCCGCAGTAGTACTCGCAGTTTGATCCTGTAAAAATCACGATTTATACGCCCTTGCGCTTTCTCCCTGCCTGCACGCCGCCCGTTGGTTGGTTTTGTGTCTGCTTCGGTCGATTTACGTGGCTCGTAATCTCGTCATAATTTAGAATTATCCATAAATTGGCAACCGAAATTGGCAATTGACTGCAGGCGGTCCCGTACGCCAGTGGTGGCATTCTTCAGTGTAAATGGAATTAAATTTGGTATTCTAAAGCTAGAGTGTATTTTTGTATTTCTATACAATTGGTTGGATTCTTTAAATATGGATATCTTTTTTTTTTCATTGAGAGTGTATTTATGAGCCATTTCATTTGCATTATTTATAAATACACAAAACGGAAAGCGCTCATATATACTAGCCAACGATATTTAACACTTTGACCGCCGGCCTGACGTCACAGTTTTTCGAGTGAGCACGTAGCGCATGGCAAGAGAGCGATGAGAGCGACAATTTGTCGTGCGATTGTTATCACTCTTTTGTTTCATTGCGATAAGCGGCGTAGCACATGTCGTTCTCGTTCTCTTTTTCCTACCTCATTCGTTCTCAAGAGAATCACTGAGCGTCAGATACAAAGCTGAGCGGTGAGCAAAACCGTCATGCGATTTCATATGACGCGGCGCTTAAAGTGTTAATTCAAATTAGCTCAGCAATGTGTGAATTAACGTCTAAAAACAACAATTTTCGAGTAAATAACAAGCACGATTTTCAGAATCATACTTATTATCTTTGCCTTTTCTTGTTAAAATCATGTTCTTCTCACAAACATAAACATACACGCTCAAGTAACTCTAAATCCAACGGTAAAAAAGCCTCAAATCCTCACGTGCAATCGAACGATGGAGGCGCCCCGTCTTTCACTTGAACTTATTCTTTTTTTGTTTTGCTTAACACTGAGCTAGGTAACATGATGTGCAAAAATGAAAGACGGTCTGCCAAACAGACAAACATTCCAATCATTTACATAATTGTGTGCGAACGTATGTATGCGAATGTGTAACATCATCTCAATACCACGGAACGAGCACGGCCTTTGATGTTCGGCTGTGCCAAGATGTGGAAGCCATTTTGCTTTGGTTTGGGTTGATGTTTTCTTTAAACCTTTTTTACTGTTATCCGAAGCGCTGTAGTGTTTAGCGATACGATGCTCTTTTTTGTACTCTTTCTATCAAGCAAGGTTGTTATTGCATGTTTAGGGTAATGTTATTTACGGAAAATTACAACACGTGCTGTTTACGCACTTACGTTTGCCATTTCTGTCTGCGGCTTAAAATAATCTACTAAATGGGAGTTTGGATATGAGGAAGAATTCTTTGAAGTGCCATGGTTTTTGCTTTGGTGTATTTTTTTTAAATTGTTATAAAATAATAGTTAATTTTAATTGCAGTATTTAAATGTTTTGTTTTTTGTTATTCAAAGAATAAATAAGTCTATTTTTCTCTTTTTCTCTTTTTCAAAAAAGAAAAAGAAGAAAAAAACATAAAATTGGATACCTCTTGAGGCAACATTATAACAACACTGGCAACTCGATTTTTCCACTATCCTGTCTTGATCATTGAATTCATTACTTGCGTTCGCCCATTAATGGTGGCCAGTGCATGCTTGGCAAGAATCAATTACGCTGCCACGTGTAACACACGCTCATATGACAGAATCACACTACAAGCAGGTGGAAAATGGGTAACACCACGCAATTAAAGCCAACAACGGCAACGGTGCGGTGCATGCAAAGCGCCAATGCCACTTTGCGTGACAAGAGAGCATATTCGCGCTGGCGCATAGTTTTCCCCGCCATAGGAACGGTCGGTTAACTAGGGCAGGCAACTAAACGAAGAAGCAGAAAGGGAAACAACAAACTCCATTTAGGTAAACCGGAACCTAAAATCCAACCCTGTTGAAGAGATGTTTGGCCCTGCTCAAGCACAAGACTGTCGCATTTCATTCAACGATTTTATCAGCCATAATTAGTCCGGTGTGCGTGTGTACGTCTCTGTGTGTGTACGTTATAGTATCAGCACATCCCCCTCGGGCTAGAGGTGGGAATAACTAGTAGCTAGAAGATCGGTGACTTGCGTTCAGTATATTAACAACGTACGATATAATTTCCACTCCACACACTGTCGCTCCCATTATGTCGTGCGCTTCTTTTTACGAGCTTCCTGCTTGATGGAATGCCAAGCTTAGCTCGTTTTCCCGCGATGGGATGGTCGTGAGGTAATTTGCTTCTTCCTGTGCAGTGTGTGCTATTTCCTGTGCCGGGCTTTTGTATCACAAACCGTCGAGCCAATCATTGTCAGTTCACTGTCGTCGCGCACCGCCAGCCAGAGACTCTTTAACCTGTATTTATGTGTTCCCTGTTCTTTTTGCCTCTTTATTCTCCCCTCAGGCACGGCAACCGCTAATAATCATCAATTATCGTCCTCATCATCGTCCTCATCATCATCCTCAGCAGCAGCGACAGTATCCAGTGCGCCACTATCACCAGCCTGGGACGCGACCGGTGCCGTAACGCCTCCGGCAGAAGCGGCACAATTAGTAGACAATAAAATCCACGACAAACGGCACGACGAGCTGCCGGCCGCTGACGCCCCGGGACGCCAGAAGCGGGCGGATATTTTCAGCGATAATGTGCTTGCAAATAATTATCAGCTTACCGAGGGCACCGGGCAGCACCGGTGGGACGCAAGTGGGTCGCCCCCGCAGCCGAGGATCACCGAGGAGGTGCTGCTCGTCAGCAACCTGACCGAGGAGCGGGCACGCGAAGAGAACGAGCTGCTCGAGCATCTGAACCGGTAAGTTAGTGGCTTTCGTTTCCCCGAGACGTATTTTCGATCGCAACGCTCACTGATGGCCGGGGGTGGAAAGAATTCTCGGGAAACTCTCGAAACTAAGGGTAAAGTAGCGGGCCAAGTTTGCCACGTGACACAAAAACGTAAGGATGCATTTTAAAAGGTTTCGCTTTTTTTTACTTTCAAAAAGCTTCGAACGGCTTCCACTGACTTCGGGCGAACAAAACCCACCAGCTACACTTTGCGAAGTGAAACCACTTTGAACTTTAACCCAGGATCGATGATACATCGCTCAATTTGATGAAATAAGAAGCTTAAAATCTTTCGAAAGTATTGCCCTCTTGCCGGGGAGCTGCCGGTTTGCTCTAGCACTCAACGAGCTGACGATCAATCGCTTCAAGCTTCGGGTGGTGTAGGAAGTTTCGATGGTAGCTTTGGAAGAGTTAAAATTTGACGCATGTATGGGTTGTTGGGGATCATTTTCCTGGTGTATGAAATTTACCAACAAAAAAAAGAGAGATAAAACCATACAACACACGTTCATGTAGAAATTACGGTGCAACTGCCAGTTGCAGGCTGTTTGAAGCAGCTTGCTTCTGAGTATTGGTATCAGCCATCGTTAGTATAGTAATAATAATAAAAAAAAGGTTCTATGAACAAAGGATGTTATCGGCTCTTTCCCACTCTCGATATGCTTCTTAAAAATGAATGCCAGAAATGAAAGGAAATTGTATGAATGTATCTCATGTTTGCTATTCTTGGCATTGATCATTAACGCATACCAGCTTCATGGAAACGATACGTAGGTGAGCTCTGCCGATTGATGGAATTGGTTATAATTCCTAAAAGCAACCTCATACGCCTTCGTAGTGGAATTTCGCAAAATACATTGCATACATTTGGGCTGAATAAATTTTTGCACCTAGCGCTTGCATGATGAAGCATGCCAGAAACCAGTTGATGATCCAGAAATGGTTATATTCTTCAAGAACAGTTTACAATTAAAGCATTTTGCTCTCGGAAACACTGAACAATGTCTGGTACGCCAACGCTTCCTGCTGACACCAAGCGACCCGTAGCTATATGGCCAAGTTTTCCAATAATCACCCTTCTATTAATAAACCTTAAAATGAGATTCATTTGGTCTTGTGCCTGTACGTGTGTGTGTGTACTGTGTTTGCCAGAGGTTAAACCTAAAGCCCGAGGTTTATTACAATCCGCGCGCGGGGAATTCCGAGGCGATGTGATTTGCCGCGTCTTCATTTTAGCAGCTAAGCGCTGGGACCGGATGTAAAGGGGTTTTAATCACGTACGAAACCAATTAGAACGAATCCTTTTGATCCGCACGCTAACCTCATTGAAAATGTTTGAAAACATACGTACACACACACACCCAAGCACGATGGCAGTGTGAAGATGTTTGCGCCTCAATTCGGTCCCTAAACCCTCTCCCTTGGATGATGCTCATTTGGGGCTGGAGGGATGATGATTGTCTGTCTCCGTCTACCACGCGTGCGGTAAGGTTTAATGGGACAGGTGAGAAAGTTTCTTCCCAACTATTTGACGTTTCTTCTCGAACAGGGTTAGAAAGCAGGGAAGAGTAGGAGAAGAGGGGCTGAAGCGAAAACCCTCTCTGCACGGGGTTTATGATCTCATTTAGAGTTTAATTTGATGCGAAATGAAATAAACTTCACGTTCCCACCGTTTGCGGTTCGCTGATTTACCGGCATTTGCGGTCGTGTTGGCGAAGGATGGCGTGTTTTTCTTCGTCCCTATGTTCCTATGTATGTGTGTGTGCTCACGTGCGATTTGTACCAAAAAACCACTCACAACTAGGAGCTTGCTTGTTTGTGGCAGGAGAGTTGGGAAGAATTTGCGGTTGACTTTTGTGCAAGGGTTAACGTGTTACATTAAGTTTTTGATTTCCTCTGAAATGGGAATGGAAAATCCTGTCAGTGTCACCGGTGTTAAGGTGTTTAAGTTCCATGAGTGACAATATTCTCGGAATGATGCTTTCTTCAATACCGTTATTTAAGTATAGGAAGACATTTTTTGTGGAAATACATACTTCAAATGCAATAAGTTGAGCCTTTGCTGACATTTTGATCGACACAATTTGTTTGCTTTGACATATTAGCATAAATTATTTCTTGGAAATTGAGATACTGTCGACGTCAAAATGATGATTTGCTGTAAAGAAAGGTGTACTTTGGAACTCGTCCCCCCAAGCAAGGATTGACTATCCGGCTGCGTGGTAATGAATTAAGTCTCGAAAGCCTGTATAGTCCAACATGTCCGCGTAGGACGTTACGCCAAATAGAAGAAGAGGACTTTCTAACTGAATTTCTCAAATCGTTCGAATACTATACGAGCGATAATTGAAAATATACGCCAGTTTGCGCCTGAAAGTATGCAAGATCTTTGTTTAACCTTCTTGGTTTGTTAGGCATATATGTGGGCAGTTTTTTTAAAATAAACTATTAAACCTTTCGATCTGTCATTCAGCGCCTAAAGATATACAAAGAATTTTTTCTACGTGCGTGTTGCTTTACTTTGATATGGGTTTGAGAATTGTTTATCCATTAAAGATGTTTATGTTTAGTCCAGACACAATCGAATCAAGTGACCTTATTGTTCTGTAAAGCATTTCAAAACCTGCTCTAAATCATTCGCTTATTAATTTAATATTTTGTTGAAGATGTTATTGCATGTCTTCAGGCGTTTTACCATCATTGCTTTGTACAGAAAAATATGTTGAACAAAGGTCTGCTTACATTTTTTTTCATAAAATCTATGGGAAAAGGAATCATTGTTATTCTACTTATATTCTGCTTACTTGTACGATCTTATTTCATTTGGAAACGAGAGTACGTGCGTCTCAAAGGGATAAAAACATTTGCGCCTGTTTCTAGGCTATGAATACGATTTGTTGACATTAGAATAGAACAATTTCAATAATCTTGAACCCACGCTGTTGGAACAACCTTTTTCCGTTTGTTTTGAAATCCTTACTTCCTTTAAACGGTGGGCAGGAAACGGACGTCCGACAGCTCATCCTGCCACCACGACCTTTGCGCAAATAGAAAATCCATGTAAAGCCTTTGAATCCAAGCTGCCTTCTACCGAGCGTATGGGGCAGCATCCAAAGGACTGCCTGATTGCAAACACCTTCGCACGGGCTGTTTGGATAGGACCGAAATGCTCTCTACCCGTCGATCCCGAGCGCCCTCCTCATTCTACCTTCGAATCGAGTGTTGTTTGGTTCCGTTTCCCACTTAAAATCGTCCACCCCCTCTCGGTAGCGAACGAACACTGCGCGTTTTGTGAGCGTTAAATTTAATTTTCTACCACATTCGGCTCACCTCTACCATGTTCTTTTTCACACACACACAGCGACCGATTCCACGGCAGCCAAATCAAGCTCGATAACAGCGCGGACGAGCCGGAAGCGGGCGGTGGTTCGCCACGCGGCGGAAGCAAAAAGGGCCGCCGACGAAAAGGCCACAAGAAGCACAAGCACAAGAAGATCAAGCTGCTTCCGGTGACGCTCGTCGGTGTGCCGGTGGACGAGGACGGCCGACCGGATACCGGCATCATCGAGGGGCTGACGGGCGCGGCCGACGGTGCGTGGTCGCTGAAGCTTGCCGGCGGCACGGAACGGGACGAAGCGACCGCTGCCGAGCGAACGCAGCTACCAGCGACGGCGGAAGGGCGCGCGGTCGAGATGGTGGACGTGTGGAAGGAAACGACCATGCCTCCGTCCCGGCCCAATAAGGAAATGGCTGCCGAGGACCAACGACCGGCAATGGTTTCCGGGTTTCCACCGCCACCGATGCTGGCGGCCGACGGGCACCTGGTGTTTGGCAGTGCGGGCGGCATGCAAATACTACCTGCCGGGGTAGCAGCAGAAACAGCAACAGCCCATCGCCCGGTCGACCAGCGCACGCAGAGGAAACGCGAAAAGCAGCAACGGAAACAATTACAGAAAGGTGAGTGTACAAGGGTGTTCGTTTTTGTCGCTAGTTCCTTCAACCGGATGTCACTGAAAGGAAGACGCTCTTTTTTTTTTTTGGCGTACATCCTTTTGATTACAGTGAGCGTTTTGCTAACCGGAAAGGTGTTATGGGGTGTTGTAATTTGGATAGAAATAAGATAATGCGCGGGTTTTTGTTTCAGCAACAAGCACAGAATTGCTGGACGCTCTTTTTAAGCGCGATTCTACATTGCTCTACAGTTTGGATGTTCTTTTTATACTTGTTTTATAAGAGGATTACTGAACTTGATTTGAATAACAATAATAATTTGCTTTCATATTGAGTAGATGGATTTCTTGTTGCGTTATTTGTAATCTTTTAAACAATTTAGTTTAAAACAATTTCGTTTTGTAAGTTTTCAAACTATAGACATATGGCCGCTAAAGCCGTGTGCATAATAGTGATATTTAGGCAGATTTTGCAATTGAATAAGTTAGAAATCATAACTGTTTCTTATGAAATTTCTCCAGCTATTTAAAATGCCTGAAGTTACGCAATACAACTCTTCATGGTCATATTTTATACTTATTTTGCTGAAAAGAATGATCTCAATAACCGATCGAAAAAATATAATTATGAAAATAATTAAACGTTTTACCCCACAATTAATTAAAAAGACTACATAAATTGTTTCAAACCCTATTTTTAAAAAATAAATAAATAAATAAATTTCAAATATTTTCCTAAGCCTTGATCGGTGTAATGAAATGTTGGAGCTGAATAATGTCAATAACTGCTTTTATAATTGCAAATTTCAATACATGTTTGACACTGGATTACTTGTCTTCAATGAAAAGTTAAAATTATTCAAAGAAAGAATTGTTTGACATCAAATATTGAGCGCCAAATATACTTATACATATACAAATATATATGAATATGGCATCAAGTGAGAGCCTAAATGTATGCAATTATTTTTTTACTTTTTTTTACTATATCGATTATATTCTTTTTGAGCAGATGCGAATGATTTCTTAAAAAAAAATATTCGAGAATTTCGATACTTTACTGTTCAGCGTAAATAAAAGATAACAAAAAATGACAAATGGTTTGAACTGCAATTAATAATGCTAATAAATTGAGCTCCTATGTTCCCTTCCTTCCTCTTTGACTCAATAACCGTTGTTGGTCAAGGCCTGTCTGTACCTCTTGTGGGCTTGGCTTTTAGTGACCTATGAAATACATCTAACTATTTTGAATTTAGGTATAATGGCTAGGTATAAGTGGTATAAGGGCTAGGTAGCGCCTAAATGTATGTAACAAGTGCTAAGGCAGCTTGAAAGCGCCTAACAATCATTGTGGGCAATACTTTTAGGCGTTTCAATGCATTTCCGTAGGTAAACCTAAAGCTAAATTCAACATTTTAATCGCTCCTAACGAGGTTACATATGGTACCTAATCTCTCGATATCCGTATTGCTAATCACACATTCGAACCATGTAAATCATCCCTATCATTGCCCACTCTAAAAAGCCATTGCACACTTATGCAACAATCCCCCACACTGAACTAGTTCGCCTTTTCGACGAAAACATCCCATCGAGCTGCTAATGAACGATTACGAAACTAAACCTTAAAAATTGAAACGCTAAGCTGTTGTGTGCCACTTTTTTGTCAAACAAAACTCTTACATCTAATCACACATCCGCACACAACGGACGTTGAAGCACGGCAGTTGCTCACGGTCTAATCCTCTCCTCTCGCTGCATCTATTCACTTTACGCTGCTCCCGAACGGACGGATCCCTTTGATGGATCGTTCGCTTATCCGGATTTCGCCTGCCATCCCCGCCCGACAGCAGCCCAGCAGCGAAAAGTCGTCAATCCACCGCTGCCCCCATTGCCGTCCGGCGTGACCGTGTCCAGCGCCAGCACCGTCACCTTCCCCGCCGACGATCACAAGGGCACGGAGACGGTATCGGTGGCGCGCGTCATCATTTCGGGCGATCTGTCCTGCATGAGGGACGACTTCATTCCCGCACCGGCCATCGCAAACGGCGACATCAAATATTTGCGGTAGGTATATACACATGGCGGGGAAGCGGGACGTGGAAAACAACCCCTTTCTCCCAGCGAGCGTAGTTTGATTTCCACGTGATTACGGTGAGCTGTGCTTTACGATGTTTGTTTTCTTTTTTGCTCTTTTTTTGCTCTCTCTCTCTCTCTCCCTTTTCACGGATGTAGTAACGATTTGTACGGCTTGGAAAATTCCTTCCTCGAGGCAGAATATCACTGCCGGATGGGCTACCGGTTGCGGCTGAAGGATGATGGACGTGCCCGCAGCCCATCGCCAATCGTTACCTCGACCGGTGCCCTCGCCAACGCAAATCTGGTCTGCCGTAAGTCGCGCTGGATCGGCAAACGGCCGGCCTGTGTGCGGATTAAGCCCGCGCCCCATCAGCTGCCACCGTCCGCCGTCTGGCCCGCGCAGTCCCGACCGCTCGATGGGGACGGTGCGGCGCGCTCGCTGAACGTGAACCCTTGCGGGAAGGATCATCGGTGCCCACAGGCCTGCCACCGTGTGTCGGCGGCGGCGGACGGTACGCCCAACGGCTTAAACCGCACCACCGTCTGCTCCTGCTACAAAGGATTTAAAATGGTCAACCATCGGTGTGTGGGTAAGTTAGACTGTTGATGCAGGGGAGGGAGGGGGGAATTCCTTTGACATCGCTTTATTGTCCAGTTGTTGACTCTTTTCTTGGCAGTAGACTAGCACAAAAACAAAAAAGGGACAAAGCCAGGAGGATTCAAAATGGAGCAAAAAGGGGGAAAAGCTGATATTTTTGGTTCTTTTTTCATCCCTCCAAACCGGAACGAAAGCGAAGCCCATTTTAATTTATGGTTCGTTTTTCGATACGGTTTTCCTTGTAATTAATCAGCATGTTCACCCAACTTTGGTATGTCCCTTCGACCTACCAGCAAAAAAAAACCCCTAGCAATGCTCATGAATGTCAACCCTCACTCGACAAAAATAGGGGTTAGGGACCTTCCTATGTCCTTCTGAAGTTACGATGTTTTTGCCGACCGAGAGAGAACAAAAAAATAGAGAAAAGTGTCAAAAAGAATTGAAATACAACGAAGGGGCAGCAAACCTCGTTGAGTTTGGGTGAGCTTTTTGTCCGTATCCTGTTTTTCTTTTTACTTACTGTCGGCAATCCTTTGTTTGTGGTCAGCCCACGCCATTCACCCCAAAACCCAGACAAAAAAACAACACAAAGAAGCAATCGCAGCTCTTGGTGAAGCTGTTTCCGTTTGCCGCTTTCGGTCGTAATTTACGAGCGCGCAGCCACAGCCACCCCACGACCCCACAAACACCCCCGGGAGGAAAATTTTAATTGATCATATTTTATCGTCCACAATCGATCGTGCGGAACAATGAGTGAGGGTGGTTTCTTTCTCTACCCAAATGCATCCTGTTCGCCATCTCTCTCGCTCTGGAGATACATCAACAACCCCTTCTCTTCGATCCGGCCACTTATCATCCATCGGTTGACGGGTGGGAAAATTAAAATGTCCCCCCCCCCCCCCCCACGGTGCCCCACGGTGGAGTTTGGCGCGAAAGCTTCGGCTGCACGGCGAAAGCTTCCCTGGTGGAAAATTCAATTATCGTAATGCACCGTGTAGAGCGAGAGAGCGATTGTTCTCATGGGGCATGCATTATTGGGAAAAAGAGGTGAAAGGTAGGTCGAAATCGAAATGATGAGAATTGAGGCGGGATCCTTGTTTTGAGGGGTGAAAAAAACACGCCCAAGCGGCAACCCAGCCGTTGTCTTTATCGAGCGGGAATGATTTATTTGCCATCTGTGGCTTCTGAGTAGCTTTTTTGGTAATTAAAATTTCAACCCTCACCAGACGACCGTGGTGAGAGGTATACGAAAGGGAAAACGAAGAGAAAAATGTGAAAAAATGCCACAATGTCTTGCTTCCTTTGTGGTCTTTTCTTTTTCATTTGCAGTGATTGAGCTACAATCCTTATCCTTCTATAGCCTATTATGTCTTCTACAACGTAATTCGATGCATTGCTTATTTAATATTTCAACAAGGCATTGTTTCTTTTTTAAACTAAAATCACTTTTCTCTTTCAAGTTTGTTAAGGCATTACGATGCAAGCCAACAAGAATGGAAGGATCATTTACAAAATTCAACATTAATTCTGCCCGAATGTGACCGGTCTCTAACCGGTCGATCAACGCCTAAAGATAAAAGAACAACGTCGATGTGCTGCGGATGCGGCTCGTTTACGATTTCGAAGCTCGACGCTGCTGAACGCTCCTCCTATCCATGCCCTTGTTACGCTACATTACCGCCCGCGGAATGTAGCGGAACGAGCCCCGGCGGACTCGATTGCTCCGGTTGTGACCCATGTCAGGGCGTGATTTTGTTTCATTTGATAGCTGTCTGTGCGCTGTTTGTGCTTGGATTGCAAAGATTGCGATTTTAAAAAGTGGCGAACCCGTTACATTGGTGGTTGTAGTTCGTTACGCATGATAGCGCAAATGTTGCTATAAAAATGGCACAAACGCGCCTGCAGGTATGCAATACACACGACAGAACGGTGGTAAAACAGCAGCGCAAGTCGACTTGTTAATTTTTTTTACACAACTTATCCGATGAAATGTTATTTTATTAGTTTTTTACATGAGTTTCACTTCATAAATAGTCTTTAAAAAAAGTATTTTTTTTATAAAATTCACTTTAAAAAGTTACTTAATTCATTTTATTATAACACTTTTAGAGGTCAAAGCACCCTCACTAAAAGTGCTCCAAATGTGACCCTTCCACCGTGCCTGTTTTGTCATGTTACAATTCTCCCTCGCAAGGGGGGAAAACTTTCACTGCGCTTATGGCTTTTAAACACAATAAATCAAGCCTCTTAGTACGGACCAACGCAGCAAACATGATTTGGTCGTAGCGTTTACGTTATATCGGATTATGATCTTGCTCCGTTACAGTGAGCCCGCGCTCCATGCGCCTATAAACGGTGCTTGATTTCATCACCCATCACGAAAGCACTCCAACCATCTGGGCAACAGTGCCAGCAGCCGCAGTCAAACAAGTGGTCCCAAAACGCGGACCAACAACAAAACGCGAGACGAGAAAAACCCACAGAGAGACAGAGAGAAAAAAGCATCGTTTCGTCGGTTAAAAAGCTTCTTTATTGAATATGTCAGCTTCACTCGCCGTCAGCAGGTCTGTGGTCTCTGACCTACAGCTTACAGGACAGACAGACAGGGCTTAAAATACAATGCCGCGTCCTACCGGCACAAGGTATGACGGGGGGGAAATGGGGGAGGACACCTTTTTTCGGCTCACGAATCAGGGAATGGGTCCCCAGCACGACGGTATAAATAATGCAACTGTTGGCGAAATGTCTCACTTACACATTCGCTGTGCGCTGCCGTCTTCAGCATCAACAGTGGTTCTTCGAAACCATTGGAAAAGCTTAGAGCTTTCCTGTCCGTTTCGGTCTGTGCCGACTGTTTCGTCAATGATAGTGTATGCGACTGTGGTGATACTTGTTAAATCTTTCCCATTTGTGCCATTTTTTTGTTGGGGCCACAATTCGTCTACAGACCTTTGCAATGAGAATTTGCTGCTCTCGTACCTTTTGTGTATGAATAAACATTTCTACGTGTTTACATTACGCAGCACGATCATAAAGGTGTCATTTCGACTCGTAATACTGTTTTAAAGCATGATGAACGAGTGTTTCTAAAAGGTGTGTCCCTAGGTGCAAGCCACAACACCAATCACAGAAGTTGGGGTAGACGGCAGACCCACTTCAATTACCGGTAGTATGCAGCTGCATAATGCAGCCAAGAAAGAAATGTTAATATAAGGGAAAACAAATTGTATTTATTATTCAACGAAATGCTGGTCCAAGGGAAGATTAGCTCTTGGCTGTTGTCGTTTAATCAATCAGCTTGCCCGTACTTGTGCGTCACGTTTTGTGGACAGAATCTGTCCGCTGCCTTCAGGTTATTAGCACCACATGTGACTAAAATTAATGTATTACCGGCGACCGAGAACCAACGCAGAGACAGGCATAACCTCCATCCTGCGGCCACACTTGTTCAACACCCGGAGGTCCCGGAGGTGTGAAGTTGACGATGATGTGCCGTTGCACTGCACGCTGATGCTGGTGATGACTTGATGAATGATAGTTCAGTGTCAGTGTGCTTGAGAAGCGAAAACAAAAAACGAACCATTCGCTTCCCAGCCAGCACTAGAACACATCAACAGCGCACAAACACCATAATGTGAGCCACAAACGAGTGTGGGCTAATCGTAAATCTCGGCCCCGCTCGAGTGCCTTCCCTTCGATGGGGAATGGGCTGCTCCTGGGAGTGCTCAGCACACGGCTCTGCTGCTCTCAACCTGTCAACCTCGGTCGGTGGTCGGTGATAAATAGCCCTTCGACAGACTTACTGACAATCGATCGGTACCAGTGCTTCGGTTGATTGGTTGGCGGCTTCCCCTTTGCCACAGCTTTACCTCCTATCTTGGCGTAATGAATTTTGAATATGGCCACCAGGTTTTGGGAATTGAATATTCATAAATAACACTAAGCCTGTCGTTTGGGGGTAGTGGGAGTTGGAATTGTAAGCTTCGGAGACCGAGACGGACGTTCCTATATTGGACTAATATTTCGTCAGGATGTTCAGGTAAAAATTTGGTTCAATCTCTGCATTTAATGATGGACCATTCTTTGTTCTGTGGACACTGTGCACCGATGATCCTGGTTTTAAATATTCCCCCTTTTATTTCTGACTGTCTTATCGATAAGCCTGTACAAATAACCACAAACCACCCCCTTTTTTCCAGAATATCTCCCAATTCTAACAAAGCTTTTTCATCTATCGATCTTCCCCTGTATCTATATATATATATATATATATATATATATATATATATATATATATATATATATAGATATATATATATATATATATATATATATATATATATATCTCTTTCTCTTTGTTTTCCGATCCGACAGATATCAACGAGTGCATCGAGTACGGCGAGGATGTGTGCGAGTACGGCTGCTCCAACACGATCGGCTCGTTTACATGCAAATGCCCGAGAGGATTGCGAGTTACGGACAATAATAAATGCATGGGTAAGTTTACCTCGGTATCCCGCACGCAAACAAAGCTACCCGCTTCCTTCCGTGTAGTGTTAGGGAGAGCTTCCAATTCTTCCAACCGTACAACCGGTAGTGCATTTTCCCGTTTTCCCAGGATGTGTATCTTTGCCTGGTTGTTGCCCTGTTTGGAGGGATAGAGTGGTCTCTGGAGCGCGTTTCGCTTGCAGCTTCCGGTCGAAGCGCTCCACAAACGTTCCATCGGTAGCGTTCGTTTGCATCATCTTTTCGTCCGTTTACAAACACACGGACGTTTACGGTGGGAAAGAAACCGGGCTGTACAAGCCGGCTTCGGTTGCTGCAGTTGTTATGCGCTTAAGACAGTAGTAGCTCCAGGGCAGTGGTCTTCCTTGGACGGCAGTCATGCCCTGCGTACTGCCCCATGATACGCTCAATGTCCCGGCTTCGCATCATGGCTCATCCGGGAATGATTATAAATGTTTATGGAATTTAGATTGTTTTGAAATGTGATCTGCATAATCACAACACACTCCTAGTTCCGGGGCTCTTTTCCTACCGCAGGGTTCGGAAGCAAACGGTATTGTTGGCGTTGCAGGAGAATGTTAAATTTTTGTGGATTGAAAAAAAAACAGCTCGTATGTTTGTTATCTCCTCGTGTGTGTGTAACGGGTTTGGATCGATTCAATATATACTCGTACAAGTACACAAGTACCTAATGGAAACATACATTAGTCTCGTTGCCAAGGAGGGGTAAAAACATGCCCCGGGAGTTGTATGCAGAGTTGATTAGCAATAAAAGCTTACACAGCATACCGTTAGTATGTTGGTAGAGACATGCATAATTGAGGTTACGTTTATATTCCTTCAAACGTTATCCTTCCATTAGGGAAGACACTTGCACATCCTGGGTAAAACGCAAGACCGATGTTTCCAGTTTTGTTTCACTTTGAGAGTGCAACGTTTCGGGGAATCAATTTGTAGCACACAGCTAACGTGCCTTTCTCTTCCATCCTCCATGCTCACCGAAAAGCAGCAACACTGTAAAATGTCCAAATTTAATCAAAAAAGGATTCGTTTAAAGGGTTTCCTACCCCCCCAAAAAAAGGGCAGTAACCGAACAACAAAGAGCGCTGTAAATTGAAAAGGAAGCACATTACCCTTTCCTGTGCTGTGTTTACCATTTTCATTTTAAACGCTTTAATCGTGCGTGCGTCCCGAAAGAGAAAATGGGTGGCATGAAGTTGCCCTGCGTGTCATTCAGCATTCAGTGGCAGATGACAATATTCTATTTTTAAATGCGTCGATTATGCGCATGAATTACGAACGATTTTAATTGGAAAGCGAGCAGCTGCAGGAAAATAAGCAAAAGTAGCGTGATAGTGCGAGTGAAAAGAGGGAGAGGGGGAGGGAAAATGAAGCTTTAATCCAATTTGTCGCGCTGAGCACGTGATCGGGATTGCAATCGAGGGAAGTTAAATCCCGCTGTTGTGACAGTTTACCCGATAATCCTTTTTTGGATGCTGAATGCGTGGTTCATAATGGCTTTGTTAGGAAAGGAATTGGAGCGAAAGCGGGTGTGGGATTAGGATTTGGAAATGATTTGAATAGGAAGCCGGATTTTTGTATTATTTGCACAAAATTGACAACAGTGAATGAAACAGCTTTGCAGGAGGGAAAAAGATTGCGAATGTATTGCTTTAAAAACAGTCACGGCTCATACCGCAACAGTGATAGTGATCTGTTGATGCGTTGGGTTGATTTATTGCACATAATTTAAGCCAATTTCATATTTTTTGTTTTCATCTCTTAAGTAGAGCAATACAGTAGACCGTTTGGTTTTAGCCTTGTATCAACAACTTTCTTCGAATGAAATAAAAACCAATAAAACAAGTGGTGCCGTGACCAGGATTTATTGCGTTTCTTCAACAGGAGCGCTTCGTTCAATTGCACATGAAAGATGTAACAGGAACGGGACATTATGTGCTAAACATTCACACACATATTTTTTAATTATTCACCCAACGACCAGATGGTTTACAATCGCTTAACAACAGTTCTTGCTAGCATGTCCAGCTACACTAATGATTACAGACGTTGCACCCGCCATTTATCTCGAATAACAAAGTAACTCCATGCACTTTTCATAGTTCTCAGTTTTATCTAAATTTCTCGGAAAAAATGGGAACAACTATTCCAACAGCTCTACCAGTGCACTCGAACTTACCCCCGAGCACAACGCAAACAGCAGTGTCATTTTTACCAAGCTTTGTCGGTTAAAAGCTACCCCTGCTTTCATCTCCAGTCCCGCTCACCAATACGCTCAATCTTGCTGGTGGTTTTCCATGCAATCCGTGTGTTGCAGTGCAACCATTGCTCGAACACCACGGTCCACGAGAACAGATTGTACGCTCAAAACCTCAAACTGACCAGATCCGGACCCGATCTCCTGCAGCGAACGCTCGATGCGTACAATAATGCTCAGCTTTATTGGTGCGCCAAAGGCTGCCCATTATGTGGGTACGGCCAGGGGGAGGCAAAAGTTTTTTCCCCCCGAAAACCATTAAACTGTGGCATTCTGTTTCATGTGCATTGGTTCAAAGATAAAACTTGTGCGCCCGGAAATGAAACTTCCTGCGTTGCAATGGCTCCAATCCAATCGACCGATGGACATACTTTTGCTAGCTAGCGAGGAACATGGAAGGACGTAAAAGTTGAGCTGTCTAATTGTTTGTACAATTTGTTTCGTGTGTCGCTTCCACTCTCTATTGTGCTATGATCGATTTTGTGTGAGAATGGACGGTAATGTCTGCTAAGTTGTCCCCCAAGTGGTGTAGCTGGCCGCCTGATACCGTTATACAGATTTAAACATCTATTCCACACTTTCCCTTTCCCAGTTCATCGGTGGCCGTGTCCCACCGGACACCGGGAGCTAAATCGGTGTCAAACGTGTTCCGGATTCGATGTTAAGGTGTAAGTCAACTGTTGTTTCCCGACAGTGCAACCGGCAGCAAAACTCTCATGCTTCGAGTCAATTAGCAAAACGACAGTCTCGAGCGTGTATTCCGGGCACCTGCACATTGTGCAGTGTTTAAATTACAACGCAACAGTTTCCTGTCCAATGTCCTTGCACTTACTTGCAAGAGATGACTACCAGCAGCAACAGCAGCAGTGACCACACTTGACCACGGTCCCGTGTCTGTGTGCTGGTGCTGGAATTCAATCTCACTAATGATTATCCACAATCTGGGTGTGTTATCCTTCGTTCTTATCCTTCCTGCCGGTCACTTACACCACCACCACCAAAGCTGGACGTGTCGTTAATGACTGAGTTTTCCCCTGTTTCCCCAGACACTGCGGAAATGGGGAAAGCGAAGAAAACATTTGCCTCTACAGTCGTTGCCATTGAGTCGTTCTCGGAACCATTGGAGATTTCGAGACCTGATTCGAACGGACACTCGACCCGACAGCAACAGCTGTAGTTTGTGGTTTTCAGCTGATGACAAAACTGTAAATGAGCTTCAATCGTTGGAACCATTCCTTTGTATCACAGTTTTGCCGCGCCGCATTTTCCAGAAGGACAAGTTGTGCTAGGTAAATTAGGAATGCGAAAAAGTGGAGATATAGAGAGCGAGGGAACATTCCCGGGCCCGCCACCGATTGCGCAACTGATTGTGGGAAGGCGAACTTTTGCCTTTTGCGCCGGCGAGTGAGAAGTTTAGCAGCAGGCACCGACTGACGCCGGGCAAGCTATTGGAGTTCTCGATGGGCTACGAGATGGATAAAAACTTTCCGGTTTTTGGTTTCGGTGTGAGAGAAGCCACCAAACAATGCCTGCAACAATGGGGGAGTTGGCTCCGATTGGGGGGAAACATCTTTCGTAGGACAGCAGGAGAGCGCCGGTATGGAAGGAAAGCTAACGAACGTTTTAATGGGAGCCGAGAAAACGGCTTTGTTTATTCGTCTGTTTATCTGTCCGCCCTTCCCTGTTGTGGCTGTTGTAATGCAGAAGAGTTTTTTGCTGTCAGATTCTATCATTTTCCCTTCCTAGATTCTTTATCGAATGCTGCAAAAGATCTAGGCAAATGATCTTACCGTTTCGGTATCAAACCCAGAGCATGGTTTTCCCTCCACCAGCACAACACGTGCGCTTTATCGATTGGATCAAGTTTTTGGGGGAAGAAATAAACACAGCCAAACTACGGCACAGATCGGCCCAGTTTGCCCAGGGAAGGTGTAGTTTGGTTGCAAAGTTCAAAGAAATTAGTGCAAACATGCCGAGCACGTATGGTACGGATGGTACAGGTGTGAACTATGGATTTGGTAGCAGTCGTATTGCGGGGTTTTGCAGGAATTGTTTCGGTTGTTGTTGTTCACCGTGTTGTGGCAAAGTTTGGCCATAAACGATGG
The DNA here is from genome assembly GCA_000349065.1 of Anopheles quadriannulatus. NCBI lineage: Eukaryota > Metazoa > Arthropoda > Insecta > Diptera > Culicidae > Anopheles > Anopheles quadriannulatus. The sequence goes on along the minus strand of KB666509.1, from coordinate 4,388,227 downwards.
TTTGTTTTGCTGCAATCAATGTTGGAGGTAGCTTCTTTGTGTTATGGAATGGTTGCTGTTTTGATCATTGCTGCAGCGCAATGAAATAAGAGATTTCATGTTTTGTGCCAGATGTTTACACACATGTCCAATTTGCAACCAAACTAATTTAATCTACCTGAGGACATATTTGCCATATTACCTAGTCCTAGTGACACATTGTTGAACACACAAAATAAAAATAAACAAAATTTTGCAAATAAAGCGACTGAGCTACACTCCAAAAGTGATACGTTACCTACCTAAACTTGATGCCTTGATGCTTCAGAGGCAAACTTTGTGCCACATTGTCAAAAATTGGTGCGTTACCTACAAAACTGTATATCAACGAGGCAAAACTTGGTGCCTTGGTGCTTCAAAGGCAAACATTGGAGTCTTAAGGGCAAAACTTTGTGTCAATGACTAGAAGGTAGATATAGACATCCTTTTTGCTTCCATGTAGCTACCTTCTATGTAACAGTGCCATAAGAAAGTTAACGCACTCAAGTAAACATTTAATTTTTGCGGCGGATATATCTACTGAACGATGATTCTTGCTAGGAGGAGGATTTGCATTTATTTTTCAATTATTTAGAGATGTACTTCATTCCAAACATTTTACAGATCTACGCCTTCTATTTAGAACTAGAAGCAGATCTATGCCAACTAGAAGTAATCTGTTTTTGGTAAGAATTAATGTCGAGGAACCTGCTTGTACTTTAGGCAACTATAGGCTGGTGCGATTTAATCAAACTAGACATGTATACAACGATAATGAACCTATGACTGCGATGGCTATTAGACTTAATGCACACTACGCCTCTTTTGATTGAAACCTTGTATGTTACCTCGTAAGTCGTGCCGTGATACTCTTTTCATTTATTTTGAGCTGATGTTATAATGTAGGCTGCCTTTATTTGTGATGTATTGCTACCTAGGACAACTAAGAAGGTTAATAATATCGGTGATTAGATCGCTATGATCAGTGGTATGGCAAATCACTTAATAATTGAACAAATAATTAAAAAAAAAAACAACCAAAATATTCATCCTCCAACTACAGAATAAAACGCATTCATACTATAAGTGCTTCATGTCCTTGCTGAAACGTTGAAGCCTACAGCCAGGCGAAGGGAGTGCTTTAGTTTAGCTCAAATCTCAAGATGCATTCAAGCGCACAAATCGTGTCACTGTTATATGTAAATTTAAACAACTAAAATATATCTTACCATCAAAACCGAACAGAAGGTAAAGTTATTTGCACACATGCTGTAAGATAAACTCCACCCTGAAGATCAACTTCATGACTTCATTAGCCAAACATGCTCAAAAGGCATCTTCCCATCAGTATTAATCCAATCCCTGGTCCTGGACGTGTTACCTCCTGCCATTCCCGTATTCCGTTTGCAATAGCTCTCACCGGCTTAGATCGATTCATCTACTGTGGGTGATAAACAAAAAAAACAACATCACACAACTCTCCAAAGCTCAAGCGTCTTGCTGACAAGAGTGTCTCATCGAAAAGCCGCCCTTAAAAGCATGGCAAACAGAGCCTGCACCACCAGGGGCCGATAGTTTCCGTTTGTCGAAATTCACCTCTCACTGGAGGGTCTGTTGAAAAGGCGTAAATTAAAAAAAAACTCCACTGTACCGATCGAAAAACACGTGTGGCGCGGGCAATTGCAGTAGAAGCTGACGAAGTGCACCAAAGCTAGAAAACGCATCTGTGCATTGTTTTCATCGGAATTTCATTTCCCAGCACCACCAGCAGCAGCAGGAGCTTGTCTCAAATGAACGGAAAGCAGTTTTCGAATGATGAATCGAGGAAAGAAGAAAAAACGCGCAAACTAAAAGAGTCACAACTCACACAGGCCCCCATGCGCTTAAACCCAGGCTCGACAGTACGGGGTTTGTTTACTTCCTAGCGGCACCTTCCGAATGCCGAAAGCGAGCAACATTCCGATGGGATTAGTGCAGCCATTCGGGATGCAGTTCGCACAGTGCGTGTTTGCGACTTTGGTTGAGTGGGAATTGAGGTTGTGTGGCAGGGGTTCATTGCACACAAAAAAAAGGAAGAAAGCACCTTCCGATAAAAGCCATTCGATCGAATCGAAAAACCCCTGGGCTCGAACACAGAATGCCTCAACTCAATTTCGCCCCACACTTGCGGCCACCGTTTCGTTTCGGGGTTTGTGCGGAGTTCGAAGTTCATCATCGTTTGATCGTTTTACGCACTTCGATTTATATGCAATGAATGTGCATTCACTGGTTTACGCAAGAGTAAGAAAAAAAACTCTACTGACGGGTGTGATGATGGCGTGCGTTGATTGCATTTTTTCGCCCAAAAGGCTAGCAGCCAGAGAGTGTGGAAATCGTTTCACTCGTTCACGGGAGTTTGGATTTTGATTTATTTGTCTGCGTGTTGCAACGGAACTCCTTTGGTCGAAATGTGAGTTTCGCACAGAACGAAATCAATGGGCTTTTTGGGTTTTTACCCTTGGTGTTGTGGTTATTGTCGCTTTCGGTATGTTGGCGTCGTTTTTGCGAACGGGAAAACAGTTCATTAGTTAATTCTTGGGATTGTCGTTCACCTTTGGCTAACTCTTAAAACTCGTCAAACATCTGCTTTCACTATCCAAAATAATCAATTTCAACGTGTTCCACTTTCCCAGATGTAAACGAGTGTTTGCTGCGAAACGGCCACGGCCCCTGCCAGGATACGTGCATCAACACGTGGAGCAGCTACAGGTGCACCTGCGACGGGCTGCCGGGGACGCGGCTAGCGCCCGACGGCCACTCCTGCGAGGACATCGACGAATGTACGGTCAACAATGGCGGCTGCTCGCACACCTGCCTCAATACGCTCGGGCGTGCGTTCTGCGTCTGCCCGGAGGGGTACATGCTGGACGAGGACTGGAAGACGTGCGTCGATGTGGACGAGTGTGCCAACCAGCGATCGATAGCGACCGAGCATCGGTGCCACGGCCGGTGCATTAATACGGTCGGGTCGTACCGGTGCGAGCCCGCGGACGACCCGGTCGTCGGCCAGTCGGTGAATGGAGCAATGGAGCGAACGGATGAGGCCGCGGTGGGCGGTGAAGGCGAGCTGGAGCAACCGGACTACGACACGCTCTGCCCGACCGGCTATCATTTCAACACGACGATGGGCGACTGCCAAGGTGAGTGCTGTTGGAAATGGGAAGGGGTTTGAATTGAAAGGAGCTGTTCATGTAAAATGCAACACGGTTTTGTCTTGCCGGTGGCACAGTGGCTTGATTTCGATGAGCAATTCGCGTAAACTCAATGAAGCTACACTCGGTTTGATCGGGATTCGGGGTTATTTTGAGTGCAATTCTCTTCCGGAAAATCGGTGCAATAACATAGACAGTTCAAACTAAAGGCAAATAGTCGGAAACTATTGGGTTTGAAGGATTTTATTACATTATTTGAATTCAAACATCTATAAAATACGAATAAGTTTCATCTTTAAAAAGTAAGTGAATTTTATTGATTAAAATATTATCTACAGAACTTTATTGTTTGAAGATTTTTATACGCGTTTTGACGTTTGGCATTTTCAATGTGTTTTCAATGTTTGATCAATGTTTAATATATAGATTACATTTCTATTGCAACCAACAATTGATAACAGAATAAAAATAGCAGCATAACAGCATAATATAATAGCTTTATGTAAACAATTGATTTGGCTTTGATCAGCAAAAAATCTATCAACATACAGGGTTTACCTAGCCTATCCGGCATCGTCAAAGCGTAATCGGTGGCCGTAAATGCCTTTTCGGGCGACGTAAACCCTCAATTGGTTTACGCTGTAATTTTTATTCGGGCCTTGTGAAGAAAAAATCGGGCATAGTGCAAAATGAATGCAGCCTACTCATTTTTTTGCTTTCTATTTATAATTTACATTTTTGCGTGTAGTTTATACTGATCTGTAAGAAAATTTACTATTTTTAAGTTAAATTACAAATATCAAGAATTCATGATCAATGACCTTATTTCAAAATTTTAACTTAAGGCCGTACGTTGCAATTTGATTTTATATTTTTTTAATAACATGATATGTTTGGTGATTAAGTTAGGTTTGTTTAACATACTAAGTTAAACAAAATGCAAACTAGATATTTTTAAACAACTTAATGGATCAAACACACCAGAGCTACCGATTTGACTCCTTCAAGAGTAGACCGCTTTAATTCTTTACTATGCCCCAAAGTGTATTTGGAGGTGAAGTGCTTCAGAGCAAATTGACATTTCACGACTTGACACAACAATACTAAGGGCTCCTGTATTAAAATCGGAAAGGGCTGGAGGGGGTATAAAAATTGTATGCGATATGACATAACACTTCTCAATGATGGCGCCCGGCAAACGCGCTAACAATTCACCTTCTAAATAAACACACCTTGACTATGCCCGTTTCATACTTCACAAGGCCCGAATAGAAATTACAGCGTAAACCAATTGAGGGTTTACGGCGACCGACGATGCCGGATTGGCTAGGTAAACCCTGTAATGCATAGAACGTAAACATACAGGTTGTCCCCGAGATACGCTATTAATGCGGACCGAAAAGAAACACCGGATCTTGAATTTCCGCGTAAGATGATTCTCGCCATTTTCACCCATACAGGGTTTCGAGGGTGCCTTTTTTTATTATTTTTTTTTGTTTTTTTTTTTTTCAAACAGGACCAATAGGGAATTTAATTTAAATTTAACAATTGTTGGGTCAAATCAGTACAATTTGCAATCATTATAAAGAACTGTCAAGTATAGAGCCACCTGTACATCTATAATGGCATATTCGCTTTTATATGGAAAACGGACGACTGATAGATACTTGCGCATTTATTATCCAGCTTGATACTGCAAAATAAGCATGTAAGGGTTGAAATAAAACAATATTTTTTTTCATGAGTCTAAACATTTAAATATTGGAAAAATAAAAAAAATCAATCGAATTGCATTGGTGCAAAGGTAATTATGAAATGAATCACACAGAAAATGGTTAATTTGATGATGTAATAACCATGATTTGAACCTGTGTTTCCAAGACAACAGAATGTCGTATTCAATGGGCAATATATCGTTACAGTCATTTACTTCACAGAATAAGCAAATAAACTTGGCAGTCAATACTAAAGGTTACGCTTATATCTAGACTTGCTGCGCCAACGATAACTCACACACTTGTTAACCTTTGCTAACGGGTAACACGATAAAGGATGTAACCCGATTCGCCTCCTTGTTGCGAGGGAAATGTTTTGCCATAACTAACTTCTTCTCTCTCTGTATCTCTCTTTCTCTCTCTCTCTCTCTCTCTCTCTCTCTCTCTTTCTCTCTCTCTCTCTATATCTCTCGCTTTCCCAAAAACACCCCAGATACAAACGAGTGTAGCGTCGCAAATGGCGGATGTCAGCAGCATTGTATCAACAGTGACGGAAGCTACTACTGCTCGTGCAAGTACGGCTTCAAGCTCGACGCCGACAAGCGTTCCTGTCTCGGTAAGTGTGAACACGCCACGGCATTACGTACCCTTCTGCCCTTTCCAACCTTCCTTCAAACAGCAAGCGCCTAACACCGAGACAACAGACCAGATTGTCGTGTTACCCACCGGACACACATGACGCACAAACAGTGTTTGGCAAGCATTAGCATCGAAGCACACTACCAACCCGGCACATCCGCGTATGTCAATGCACTCCCCCAGAAGTGCCTTTCACTCCTCCAAAGCAACGATCGGAAACTCACTTGCAGCGGAACAATTATATTAACATTTATCATAATCTAATTACCGCTTGATAGCCCAGCGCTCATTGATTTACGACACGCACGTTAATGGAAAACGTTCCCCCTTTTTCCCAACCCCGCGTACCCGTTGTTCATCCTTCGAGCGGCGGGAGGGGTGTGAAAACTTTAGCACGCAACCGGAACCAAAATTTATCACCCTGAAGCACAAACCGGCAAGGCTCCAACGCACACGCATAATGCAACATATCCGATGCGTGCCGCATTGGCTTGAAGCAGAAGCTGCCGGCGCTCGAACATCTTAATCATGCTTCGCTACGGCAACGCACGAAACCCAGCAGTGTATTAAGATGGGTTCGGGTTTGGTTCCCGCTCCGCTTAATATCAAGATATGAGATAACAACCACTCAGCCCTGCTTGAGATGAAACCGGAGCTCGATGGCCTTCCCCCTACGACCGCTCGTAGCTCTCCTCATGAACATCTCCCAGGGAGGGCTTGATTTATTTCCCAGCCTCCCATGGAGGATGGCAACAAAACGCTGAAGGAAACACTTCTCCATCCGAGCTGGAAATGAGATAAAATATTACATCATTAAAGGTGGCTCTGCTGAGAAGGTGCCCCCTGGTGGCTTTGGTCTTCATCTTCAAGAAGGACCCACACACACACAGAGACAGCTATCGTTTTGCTTAGACATGCACATTCGAATCGGGACCGTCCATTGTGCTCGCTCACAAGGCAGTTGAGTTGACAAATTAGCTTACAATAGTGATGGCATTTAAATTTACGATGCGACACGATTAGAACCTCCCCATTACCCGGTCGACAAGGGGTCCTCTGTAAAAGAGATGAAAGGGCAGACGAACAAGAGATGAATGGATAACAAGCGTTGCTGCCACTGCTCTACCAAAGACGATGATGATGATGGTGGATTTTGCTTTGTGGAAGGGATATTAATTAAAAATATCCTTTATTTACTCACAACAGCAGTGAGTTCCGTTTTGTGCGTCATGAAATTTGTTAATTAAACTTCCCTTTCGCCGTCTCCGGCGAAAGCTTCCGTTTGCAAAGGCAATCGAACCGACGAGCCAACAAACGGCCCTTGACAAATGACAACGGAAAGGACAATGGAAATGAATAGAATTGAATATTAACCCATCCCCAACCCCCTTCCAACCTTCCCCTAAAACAGGGCAAGCATTTTAAAAACGAAGATCATGATTTTTAACCATCACGGGTCGGCGAGCGCTGCCCGAATGTCAATTTTCACTTAACGCGTCCCCGGGAGCCACTTATTTAATGTCACGAAAGCGGTCCACTTCGCGCCGGCGAAGACGGTGATAAATGGGAAACGGAAATCAAACCTCGAGCGAGCCGAACACAGAGCAAAGCCGGAAAGCAGACGATTTGATAAGAGCCACTCCAGTGCACAATGAACGTAACACAGTAACAATTCTATCTTCTTTTCGGTCGCGCTTCAAAATTGCTGCTGTGCTGCAGTGGAAACGTTTACACAAATCGGAAATCACTTTCCATTTTCTCCCCATTGCCGGACACGTTTTGTTTGGGCAATCGAAATTGATAGCTTCGGCGTGCTCGGGATGGAAATTAAATGTAAAGAGACGGCACGTGTCGAGTCCAAAAGCCGACTCATTAATGTGCACAGCGAGGTCGGGTGACGGGGACACACACACACCCACCCGTGCTTATCTCGGCGAAAAATCCAAAAAGCACAATGAGGTGGAAACGATGCTTTCGGTTCGCGAGGGGGCCATGGGGATGCTTTAAAATTAATTGAATTATTTTAAGTTTACCTTTTCACCGGCGCCGCCATGACCGGCAAAAAAAAGAAGAGAGAAAAGTTTTGAGAATAGTGTTTTTAATGAAGCAAACACTTTCTTTCGCAATGCGCAATACGTTCGTTTACGTATACCAGGCAGGTCACAGCATCGCATTTTGGCCGCGTCTTGTCCCGCGTCCGTGCCGGTCAAAGGTCTCAACTCGGTTGTGTACGGCTCATTAGGCAAACCGTATTCCGCACAAACGTCCTACCACGGGCAAACAGTAATTACAGCGTTCGTTTCGTAAAATGGGACGAATGAAAAAAAATGCGTTCATTTGCGGTCACATTTTTGGGACAGAAGTGTGATTGCAAACACCCATTTCTTCCACAAAAACACGCTCCTTTAACGGAATCGTGGTGAGAGTTTATAAATGTTTTGCACAAAATATTTCTCGAATTGTTCGCAAAATCCAACACGGAAACGCCGCAGCAAGTTTCGATGAATTGAATGTATTAAAGGAAGGCTGGTTTATTTTTCCGGTCTGTTCATTCCAGCGCCTCACCAAAGAAAGGACGATGGATGCCAAAAGTCCAGCAAAAAGCGAACTCAAAGAAAATACCGTAAAAAATATCTTCTCCCATCGTGCGCTTGACCCGGCCGTCACTGAGTGAATGCCGAGCGAGGGCACAGTGTAAAGCGTAAAATTAATGAACGATAATGAATGGAATTTTGATTAAAAATGCAAATTTTCTCACCATGATCTTCTGGCTGCTGGGTGGAGGTTCCGCATGCCAGGTCCAACACTCCGGGGCTTTGCTGCTGACGATAAGCTTCGGCCAGGCGGTGGTTGGTGCGATTTCGCGGATTTTCTACGATTTAGCGATAATATAAGTGTCTACCGTGGGGCTTTGTTGACGGAAAATGAATTAATGGTGATTTTGGTTGCTGCTACATTGAGGAATGACACAGTTAAACCATGCTGCAGGGCTTTAAAACATACCGAAAGGTTGGAAGCTCAAGTAGGAGAACAAAAAAAACAACCCGCAATAACATCAACCTTCTTAGGGTGAGAGATTTGTGAAAAGAGCCCTCCAAGAATGACAATCAACTGACACGTGATCGTAGCATTTGTGCGGCCAAGAATGAACCGAAAAGTGAAGGACGCTTCCCAAGAAACTGTGAAAGCGTCTAAATGGCGTATAATTAGTCCCGGTGGAAAGTTACACAACAGTGAACAAAAAAGGAAATATACAGAGCGACCCCACAAGAGCCAGAATCTAATTTTGGGCGGTGAATGGCAGCAAAGTTCCGATAACTTTTTTTTTCTTCGTTTTCCTCGAGCGGCTAGGCTCAAAGGGGGTGGTGTCCGGTGGTCAAAGTGGTGTTGGTGAAATATTTTAATTAAGTTCACTTCAGCATAAATTACTCCCGCACATGCTTCAACTGGACGGAAAGGATCGTGCGGTACGAGCAATGTGGACGATCGAACAGGTGTTCTGTGTGCCGGCCGCAGTGCCGGAAGGGTGCGGGAATGGAGGCTCGGACCAGAACCTTAATGGAGTCATATTTCATCGAAACGTCGTCCAAAGTTTGAAGGAGTCGATTGTCGGTGTCGGTTTGATGATTTCGGATTGGGGTTGAGTAGTTTGCTGAAACTTGGCTAATGGTTGATGATGGGTGAATTTCATTTCCATGGAATTGGGGCTCATTTTTGGGTGCAACATTGACGGGCTTGGAATTTCACGAAGGTGATGGAATTTTAGTGGAAAGCGTCATGGTAGACGAATATTTGCGCTAAAGATAGCAGCTTTAAGTGCTCTTATACTGGACATAACTGTAGCTCATAAAACAAATGATTTTTGAAACAACAATGTATGTAGTACACCGCAAACACTGATTCAAAACTAGTTCAAATTATTCTTCTTCTTTGGCTCAACAACCGATGTCGGTCAAGGCCTGCCTGTACCCACTTGTGGGCTTGGCTTTTAGTGACTAATTGATTTCCCCCATAGCAGGATAGTCAGTCCTACGTATGGTGGCGCGGTCTATTTGGGGATTGAACCCATGACGGGCATGTTGTTAAGTCGTATGAGTTGACGACTGTACTACGAGACCGGCTAGTTCAAATTATTAAATTATTATTAAGAAGTTTTCCAAGTCACTTTCGAATGTAAACATTGTTATTCACCGCGTGCAACATGTTAATCCACATCAATTCATTTCCATCATGATAATGTTTACTTTCCTCAGCATGATTTTCAACATGACTCAAGCTGGATTGAGTTTGACAGTTCTTTGTTATGTTTTGAAAATCATGTGTTGAAATTGAAATTTCATTTCGACGCAAATCAATCATTTGACAGCTGTTGAAAAACATCTTGGATGCGATGAATAATTTTGTACACATTCAAAAGTGACTTGGAAAACCCTGTATTGCATAACCTTACGGGTAATGGACATCATTATACAACACCACATCCTTACATGTTATACAAAAAGAAAAAAAAACCTATAATATCGTAAAACCTGAATAAGTTATAATATTCATTATATATTGAGTACTTATTATTATTGCACCGTTAAAATGGTTATTACAGGGTTTTCCAAGCCAGTTTCGATTGTAAACATTGTTATTCACTGCATGCAAACTGTTGTTCCACATCGATCTGACATTTCATTTCCATTATAAAGGCCGGGCTACATTGATCGTACTCGCAAGTGTAATTTCGATTTTCACTAGCGCATCTGGCGGCGGCTGACCGCAGCATTTTGCCAAACCATTTGGAGCCGCTCCAGAAAATATGTTATTTTTTCCATGTTTTTTACTTTAACTGGACTGGAAAAGCTTTGTAATTGATAGATAAACATATTGTGCAAGTATTTCAGCCGTTTTCGCATCAAAAAACGATGCAAAAACTACTTAATTTTGAGATCCGGCACGACCATTCCCTCGATGACCAAAAAAAGCTTCCACCAGCCGCCGCCAGATGCGCTAGTGAAAATCAAAATTACGCTTGCGAGTACGATCAATGTAGCCCGGCCTTAATATTTTTTTAAATCTACGGCATGATTTTCAACACGTCTCAAGCTGGACTGAGTTTGACAGCTTTTTGTTTTGTGTTGAAAATCATGTGTTGAAACTGAAATTTCATTTTGAAACAAATAAACCATTTGACAGCTGTTGAAAAACATTTTGGATGCGGTGAATAACAATGTTTACAATAGAAATTGCCTTGGAAAACCCTGTATATCGCATAGTTTAGTTTAGTTTAGTTTAGTTTAGTTTAGTTTAGTTTAGTTTATTAATCGATGGATTATGAAGCCCTCTCGAGTCAAAATTTGTTTACAATACACATTAGAAACGAACAGAACATTTATAGATATTGGAACTGTGAAATTTTAAGCATTGAACAATTTATGTATCATACTTTTTGGCGTTATGTAACATGCCTAATGATTTTTTTAAATATAGTGCATTCTGTCAGGCGCTTCAACGCTTCAAACTAGTTGTACCGCAATACAATTGTGTATTTTATTGATTGTTTGTCGTCAAAAAAATATAAATAAAAGTGCGCTTAGGCATACCGAGCATATAACTTCAAAATTATACTTCAAACAATTGGTTCGTCTAGGCTAAAAAGCGCCTAGATGTATGCATGTTATAGATATTATAGGTTTTTAAACTGAAACGTGCTTATTGAGGTCATAAATTGAAAACTAATAAACATCGATCATGGTAAATATTACCGTTACAAGGTATGAAATTGAATAAATATTAAATTGAAATAAATTTAGATACATTTTTCTCTCAGTTCACATGTTACTTTAAACTAATGGCATTTTCTATTAAAAGCTTGATCTAGTGAAAAGAAGTTACCCGCAAGCCACCTTATTATTTAACTACTTACTTTCTATATACCAAATCCGAATGTTGAATAGATTCGAACAATTTTTTCTAATACTTGTTAAGTAATACCAATAATTGAGTAAATCAAAAGCACCATTTTTAGTGTAAATCTTCTACCAAAACTCACTCAAGCCTAAATTCAACGAAAAATAGGTTCAATGGCGTATCCTGCATAAAAGCACGTCTCTGTACGACGGCCATAATTAAATCTCTTCTCAGCAATCACATCAAACGACAGTACGGTAGCGATTCTTTCCTTGTTACGTGACTCACCGTTCAATTCTTCATTTCTTTTGCAATTCGTTGAATATTCGTTTCAACTCTTTGAAAAAAAAAAAAAAACATACAGCATATCGGGACATCCAATAGCCCACGTAACAATTGTATCCACCTAAGAGCAAAACGTCTTAACACTCTATCCCTCCTTTCTCTCCTTCTCTCCCCAGTACTGAACGACTCGCTCCGGCTAGCCGATATTGCCTGCCCGCCACTGTTTCCGCCCCGGCACGGTTACCTCGAGTGCAGCCGACCGATCGACGAAATTGCGGACGGCCCGAACGGGGGCAGCCTAAAGATTACCAACCGGCCCGGCAGCCAGTGCATCCTGAAGTGTCCCACCGGGTACCGGCTGGAGGGCAAGTTTTCGAAAATCTGTGGCACCGCCGGCGAATGGATTGGCGACGAGAATGGTACCTGCATACGTAAGTAGATTGCGCGCTCGCTCGAAGATATGCGCACCACACAGTGTGCAGATATGCATAATTGGTTGCGGCTGCGGGTTGCAACATGCAAAAATCGGGTCACACCAGCAACGGGGGGGGGGGGGGGGGAGTGCGAGAAGGACAGGCTTCATTTCATCTCGCCCAGGGTATGGTTGTTTGTTTTGTCCGCATTTCTTGTTTTTGTTTTTGTTTTTTGTTTTTTGAATCACTCTTCAATTTCAACACCAAACACTGCAACATTTTTAACGCTGGAAGGGAGCGGAACAACATGAGCCCGAATCGTTATCTCTTTTTTTCCGTTTCCCGCTGGCTTTTGCATCATAATGTCATGATAATTACGCAGCGCAGTGGTTTTCCGTTCAAGCGAACGCTGATTGAACGATAGAGCGAGAAGTTGTGGGTTGGTTCGGAAATGCGGAGTGTTGGCAGCCGGAACAAAACCGCGTGGTTATAAAGAGCACTTTAATTGGCCGATGGTGATATCAATTTGTGCGTCCATTATGAGCCGCAATTTAAGAGCTGCCGGTCGCTGCAATTTGTTTCAATTTTCAAACAATCAAATCGATTGTTAGTGGAAACGCTTTTTTCAATTAGGGTAAATTATTTAGTGTGACCTTTGGGGAATTAATTTCACGATCAATTTAAAAGTGTGATGTTTGACAGTACACCTATTTATTTATGCTTGTTTATACAAGGGTTGATTGATATTTAATACAAACATATAAACGGTCAAGTGTGCTCGACTAGCAAAACAAAATCCCATCTGGTTGGTTAAAGAGCCTCTACAGCTATGTTTGGTAATGTTCGGATTGAGCTTTGTATGATTGATAGTAAATAGCAGTACACATTTAATTCGTAATTGATAAAAATTTGCAAAATTAATTATTAAATTCGAAAGCTCGGTCTACTTTTTCCAATTTCATTTATTGAAATGCTTGCTTGCCTGACCACTTCCTACTCCCAATAGGATACCCACAACCGAAGCTGATCTGTCCCACGAGCGTCAATGTGGAGCTGCACCCGAACGAAACCGAAACCACAACGGTACGGCTGCGGCGACCGGAAACGGACGTCAGCTGGGAGCGGGACGTGCAGGTTGAACCGGACTGGGTGAAGAAGGACAGCTTCCCGCTAGCTCTCGGAACCCTTAACGTCAGCTACACTGCTCGACATCCCGTCTCGAAGCTGCACACCGAATGTAACTTCCTCATCAACGTGCTGCGTATGTATTCCCCGCGCTGACGGCACTGTTTGTGTGTGTGTCTATCTATGATCATGGTGGTAAGCTAAATGTGTGCTGTTTGGTGTTGTGTTTTCTTTCCCTTCTACGTGCAGCTGGCTCGCCACCCCGTGTTGACTTCTGTCCGGACACGCAGGTGTACACGATCGAGGGACGGCATCAGAGCGTAAAAGCGACCTGGGAGGAGCCGGTCTTTTCGGACAATGTCGGTGTGGTTACGATCACAAAATCGAATGTAAGTAATTCTTCTCGCTTAATCATTATCCTAAAGAAGCTAGTAAATGTGTTGGATTACTTCGTTAGGCGATTGAAACGCCTAAAGATATGCATTATGCAATGAAAATAAGCAAGCAACCAGGCCTTCCTATAAGTGTATTTGCTTAAACACTAGTCTTATAACAATCATACGTTGAATTTAGTAAAACATACAATGAAATACATGCAATTCATTTATGGAATAAATTATTTAATAACCATCTCCTTAGAGTTTGTAAATAAACAACAAATACATTCCCTTGGCGCCTAAAAGTATGCAATGTTGTAATTTTACAATTGGAAATTAAATTATTTTAAATTATTTCAGATCATTATTATGTACATTTTTAAGAATATAAAGTATTTTGGTAGCTAAATTATTACATAAAAATTTAAAACAGAGAATCCCACAAACACGTACAATAGTAGTCGTCACTCATAAAAAAAGAGTCTTCATAAAAAAAGAGTTGAAAGTTCTACTGAAATGTCATATTTTAACGCTTTACAGCACTTACAGATAAGTTTAATTGCTTTCACTCAAAAACAATGACCATATTACTAAAATTCCGAATTCGATTGGAAAAAAAACTTATAATAAGCACAACAGTTTTATTTGTGCATAGCTTTAGGCGCCTAATATCTTAAGTATGGTCCATAATATAAAAATTTAATTTTTCATCCAAAATCTATTTTTATGCCATCAAACAAAAACAGAGCCCCGGAACGGACTTTGGTGCCGGCAGTCATCTAATCACGTACGAAGCGCACGACGACGCGGAATGGAAGAGCAAGTGCGTCTTCAAGATCGTCGTGAACGTGAACCCCGACCAGCAGCAGCAACCAACGGCACAGTCGCACTTCCAGCTACCGATACTGTACAATCGGTTCTACTTCTAAAACAGATCGTGGCCATCACCAGGACCAGGCAGCACGGTATAGCGTGCGCTCGCCGCATTGTACAGATTGGAGAGGTGTGCATATTTTACAAGAAGACTAGAGCAAGCAGGTTTTTCGTAGGTACCGTTTGGCGATGAGCAAGTTTTTGTGGACAGCAAACAAGCAAAACACAAGGTAGGCAAAACAAAAGCTTTTTACGTCGCCACCAAGGCCAGCGCGGTGCTTGAATAAGTGGAATACAATAATGCAAGAGTTTATGCTATACAACTGAGCCGTGAAAAGGGGATGCAAATAAAAGGGAGCAAGTAATACGAGACCGAACGTGTGTGAAATTACGTTGAAAACAGGAAGAACCATTACTTCTGAGTGCACGCTTTCATCACACTCGGCAGCATTGTTGCTTGCACACTCACTCACGCCCCTGCTCGCGAGTTGAGTTGGAGAGGGAGATTATACATAACAAGCAAATATCAAGTCGTACATATACAGATCCTAAGGTTTAGTTTGATAAGGATATTTAGCCGTAAGCCATTCAGTATATTAAAGCAAAACACACATTGCAGTGCGAGTTTTGGCGAGCGATTATGATTCGGTGGATGAAAGGTTTAATCAAAAAACCCCAAATCAATATACACGACAGACAGTGGTGGTAGCAATTTCTGTTTGTTCTTTGACCGGTGGCGTGTATGTAAATAGCATCTTACGCTGAATTTGAACATTATTTCAACACAAACATGCAAAACAATATGTCTCAATTGAGATGAGCAGAGGGAAATATTTGATGATAAGATGAATTGCAGAAAAGAGAAATTTTCTACACAAAATAATAACATGCCCAAGTTGACAAAACAAGAAAAGAAAGATACCAGTCTCTTAGCACACGGCAGAAACGAAATGGTTTGTTCTCTCGATTGCATACTTTGTAAATAGCGCTGCTTTTTTAAATCAGCGCCTTACAGTATGCTATCCAACTGGAATTGCTACGTTAACAGCTTGTGTTTCGTCTGTTTTAAGCATAATTCTCCGACACTGGAAACACGGATGGGCAAGCTTAGACCAGCTGTCCGTTAGAATGTAGCTCTCATGCTGGACAGCGGGAAGTAACAGATTGAACCAAAGTAGTGTGCAGCAGCAGCTTAGCGATCGTAGGGCAAACAAAGGCTTTAGTTTTGTGGTTTGAATGTAATGATAGTGCTGCAATCCCCTCCCCTACTTTCAACAGCTATTCCTTTCGAAAATTCAACACTTGTCCGGGCAGGGACAGGTTTGGGGCAGGCAGGAAAGAACATCCCGAACCCGGACGCGCTGAACCATGTCTGTATAGAGCGTTCACCGTCCACCGATGGTACACGATGGACGATGGTTCGGCCATTCAAATATCAATAAAACGAAACCAATGGTGAAATGAATTTCAGACAAAATGGAACACACGAAAAACAGACATGCCAGCCAAGTCGTGGGTGAATGAGCTTGATGATATCCGAAACAGGCATGACTATCAGGATCACAGGTGTACGACAGTGGAACGGTAAGTTTCATTTGTTTTTATTTTATTTTTATTACTTTCAAATCTAATCGATACGCTGTTAAGAAGGGTTTACAATGCCGTTTAATGCACTACAATAGTGTTGCCTTATTTATCTTTCTGTCGCGAGTAGGATATGGGCCATGGAGAACAAGGGTAATGCTAAAAGCCGACTTGGTGTGTTGCAAATTGCATACATTTAGGGGAATATACGGGTAATGCAACTTGTTGCTTGCGAGGACATCGTAGTCATTCGTGATTAGAAAGCGTTTATTATTCTTATAGGCTTACGTTTAGAGACAAGCTGTTGATATAACATAAAGGATATTTATCGACAATTAAATTAATTTTAAAAAAAGAAGACCATCAGCTAGTTTGGAATCGTACTGACTGGTTGAGGTAAGACGGTTAGAAATAGTGTTTCTTCCTTTTCACGAAACAATTACACTTCGCAATAGGCTCCCTTACTCCTCGGTTTTCCCTTCATCGCTACTCTTTTCTTGTGCGTGTGGTCGGCTGCGCTTTTTCAGCCAGCGGCGTGGCTGTTGCTGCAAGTGATGCTGATGATGCTGCTGCTGATGATGTTGCTGATAATGGGATGCACTCATCGGCTCGGTAGGATGTGGCTGCAGTGGCCACTGGGGCAAGTGGATGGCCCTCAAAGACGACGGTGAAGCACCGTCCTGATCGAAATACGGTGGCCTAGAAGTAGCCGCCACCGCCGCCGAGACCTTATCCCACGAGGAGTAGTAACGAAGCAGATTATCTGAAAAAAGAGGCAAAAGAGTGAAGATTAGAGCCGCGTTAACCTTGCTCCGACGGCAAACGTGTTTAAGGAGCTGTTTCTATCGACATATGCGTTTCATATTTCGCGCGGCTTCTTAAACTGTCAAGGCCAATGGCACGATGTGCTTGAGAACGGTGGCACGAGTATCTAGTGTTACTTACTGTAACGCTGATGCTGTTGGCGTATCAGTGCCGGACTCGCGTTGGGCGACTTCTCCAGATGCTGAAGATGCTGCGCCAGCATTCGCTGCTGATGGCGCAATCGGGCCAGCTTCTGCTTGATGCGGATGTTCTTCACCACGCAACCTTGCGGGACGTGCAGCTGGAGGGAGGGGTTAGGTAAAGAGGGATGTATTAAAGCTATTGAAAATATTATACCCTCGTTGTTGTTAGCTTTTGAGTTGTCTTGAATATGCAATCGTTTAAGGCAAGCAATGAATGGTATTGTTTTTAAGTTTAAAACTTCGCCTAATGTTATGTGGCATGAAAATATATAATGAAATATTTTTACTTACCTTCAGTGCAAATTTGGTCAATAGAAGCTTATGCTAAAGCATTACCTTTTTATCAGCGTAGTTTAATGACAAAACATATCTAAATCATGCTAAATGGTTAATTTGGGTAAAAAAAACTATTTTTAAATTCTTAACCCTTTCTCAACGTAAATCAACTGAACCAACTAACTTACTTACACCAACAAAATAGGTCTATGACCGTTTCTAGCTGTGTCAAAATGGCCAATCATCCCATCACGCACCACTTCCCACGAGAAACCATTTCCAATTGCGTTCCAATTCGAACAAATTAACTCATCAATCCCAACCATTTCGATGGGCTAAAAGTTTAGAAGCCAACGGTGCAAAAAATGGAATTAATTATACCACAGCGACACCTCGACGTCTCAGGTCGACCTCGATTGAACCCGGACAACAAATAGCCCGGAAGCCCCAAAAGTCAATCGTGATCCCGTGCTCCTGCCCCGGAACTCTTACAGTGCCCAATAGACCGGAAAGTCAAATAAAGTGCACCGAACCGGCACATCGATTAGAGAGTGAAAAGGCGAGAGAAAGAGTGTCCACTTTTGTGTTATTCCGCGCGCAAACCCCCAAGCAGACCAACCCGCTCCGTTCCAGATGGTGGGAAAAGGTGGGAAAAACGAAGCCAACTGAACCCAACCCAACTCAGGGAAAGTTCAATCGAACGGGGAAATCGGAAATTGGGAGTCTGTGTGCGGCATGAGAAGTTGCACCATGCTTTGGGTTTCGTTTGACCGGCATTCGTGTGTTTGTTTATGTATGTGATTGTGTGTGGACATGTGGTTTTCGATGCGGCTACTCTCGGCCACTGTTGGGGTGAGCTCAAGGGGCTGGGTGTTGTTTATTCGGATGTAAGCCGCAAATACTGTTTACCGTACACGCACACCCGTGCAGCCCCGTGGGTACGAGAGCAAATCTGCACCGACATGCGGTTTTTGAGGGCTGCACTGCAGTTGTGTGGCAGCGGCTTGGCATGTGATTGTGTGCATCGAGGAGAGCAAAAGCGCTTTACTGTACATTCACGCTGACATACTGTCTTTCCAAAGAATATAATTGAAATATCAATTAATTTACATACATTTAGGCGCTTTGTGTTGAACATCGAATAAACACAGTAATACTCCTATCAGTATGCAATTCACATTACATAACGTTTGCAAAATGCGTAGAATTGAACAATAGCGCTACCTGTTATTTACAACGACTAAAACGGTTGTCTGCTGGGTGCACATTTTAGCTACCTAACGACAATAGTTTGGTTTCCCCATTTTACCCTCGATGGCGCCAACTAGGACTCGCCAAAAAAGGGAGAAAGCAGGAAAGCAGAGATTGCATGTGAAAAAGCTGTTCTACCATATCAACACGCCCACTCCTCCCCAGGACTGCTAATCAAAGCCATAACTCACGCCACACGCGAAACGCATTAATACGCACCGGCACAAAAACCGCCAATTATGTGCAACATGCACCCCCCCCTCCCCTCCCCCGTTTCGTCGATACGAAACGCTAGGTGCCAGTCAAAAACACACGCACACACCGGCTAGGTCACTGTGGCGTTTGGCGTTCGGTTACCAAAGTCAATAAGCACCGAATGAAGCCACCGAATTTCCCGTCTACCCGAACGTGTAAAATTCCAATATTGTGCTACGGTGCGGGAAAATGGTGTTTGCTCATGGACGGGGAGGGGGGCACAGTTCCACTTTGATATTTATTCCCTCCCGTTTCCCGGTTTTAGTTGATGCGTTTTACTGTGTGTGCTGTTGCGGAAATGAACAGGTGAAAGTTTGAGTGTGCGCGTTCGGAATAAGCGACTTTTGAAACTGCGTTTTAAAGTTGTAAGCTTCAGTTGGGTAAATGATGTTGGCTCCTTTTGGCATAATTGCTGCAGGATTCGTACGGTTTAATGGATTCGTGCATATTTGTTAGACAAAAAAATATATTTTCAGAATCCATTAATGTTTGCCGATAGAAACATCGAACAAAAAGCCTTGGAAACGACTTAATCGAACGTTACCAGTCATCAACCGATACCGAAGTTTTTACTATCATACTGCTTTTGAATTTTATGCTAGCCTTGGACAGGAGGTAACTTGGTTTCAGGTATTCAATTATAATAAAAACGCCCAAACAAAGGCGTACAGTACGTTACCGACACAACGGCATTGATATCACATAACGTTAAGGGAACCTAAAAGAAGTTTTTCTATATTTTGTTTGAAATTTTATCAGAATTCCCTCAATTAATACAACGCCAACAAAGAACATGATATTGGATTTTTTTCATCACTAGACTTTGTTGTTTGATTGAACTTTCTAGAAATTTAACTACCGACGGATCTCGATAGTTGAACGCTTTTTAGTTGGCATGTTAGTTTTTTTTTAAATTGAACGTTTCTATGGATGACTGACAGTTCAATCAACAAGCAAAAAATGCAAAAACGGTATGGAAAACCCGGATTTCGAAAAGTTCCCCAAACTATTAAGGCAATATATGAAAAATTGCGGATTGTTTTTAGAATTAATTAATTAAAAGTATTCACTTATATGAGACAAATAAGGAGTTATTGTACTAATGGTGTGACAAATTAAAAAATGCTTCTTGGTTACTAAAATACTTTTACAAAAATAGGTTGAATAAGAATAGAAGCATCTTTTTTGTATTTTTTTTTATGTTTGCTGGCTTGTGAGAGTTTAAAATTTAAAGGGCCTTTATAGATACAAAAAAACATAAGTTTTCCTATGGTGGCCAAAAACATTTAATTAGCTAAAACAGTTCGTTTTGTTGATTCTATTAGGGTATTGTTGTTTTGCTGTAGGTGGTTTTGTCACGAATAAAAATCACGCAAACTGATTTCATATTGATATCACAGTAAATGCCAACTGTCACATATGTAGCTAAGTAAAATAGAGACATTTGAAGTACAAAGCAAAGTTCTTTTTTTTTAAAATACAGTCTTTCCCCGAGTTGCGCGAGCTCGAGTTATGTGAATTTTTATTTGTAACAGTTCAAATGTCAAATCAGTACAATTTTCTCTAACAATTAATTTAATTTGCATGTTTTTTTTCTTCTAAATATTGCAAATCACAAAAAATAATCGAATTTTCTACATCAATTGAATCAAATAAGTAATAAATTACATGAGTGAGGTAAATTCAATCAAAAACCATTATTTATCAAGAAAGACGGTAGTGCTAAATTAATTATTTTCCCTAATCACACTTTTATTCCAATTAAAGAATACATAAGTGCGTGGTGGTCACATGGTACAGTCGTCAATTCGAACGACTCAATAACTTGCCTGTTAGGAGTTTAAGCCTAAAATGGACCGTCCCCACGTAGCGTAGCAAGGATTGACTATCCGGCTGTGTGGTAAATGAATTAAGTATCGAAAACCTGTAGAGGCAGACGACGTCGCGCCAAATAAAAGAAGATAAGTGCTTTAGTATAGCAGCAATTAATATCGTTATTAGCTATTCATATCAAACAAGCTTATATAGTCACGTGTTGTTGTATAATTTTAAAATCAGTTTTTTGCAACCGCCCCTAAAGAAACATCATACGACAGCTCTAGCAACCATACCACGAGTTTGTGTGCAGCACAGTAATGAAAAAAAATATACTTTCCTACTAAAACTGATTTGGTTTGGGAGTTGAGCAAGATAAGACATTGTAATAGTACATTTGCCCCAGTTAGAACAAAATTCAATCCAATGCTGATTTTTATGTAAAACGCATGAAAAGAATTCAGAAAAGAGATACTAACGAACAATGCCCAACAAATCATATTATCCATTGCTAAGAAATCCATCGAATCATCAAACAACACTTAAAACCGGTTTAAACTCACAAAAAAATGAAAATCCACCTTTGTCGCCTGTTCTGCCACAGCACGGTGCTATTCAATATTTCTCTCATTTCCGGACGGTAAATCACTCGCGACCAAGCGATAAACAGTTTCATCCGTGCGGGCGTGGAAAACTTTTCCACCACGAGCCGCCGTGTGCAGCTGCGCTCGAGTCAGCAAGTGGGAAAGACGCGATAAACAAAAACAATCTTACCACCCCGCCCGTCAGCACCATGCACCATCATCAGCATGATTTCGGCGGCCAGGACACTCGTACCAATCGTTTGCTCGTTTTACAACATGTCTCCGGCTTTTGTTTTGCCAGCCCCGAAGATTGGCGTTCGGGGTTGGGTGGTTTGAATTTCGCTACACGATTGTTTCTCGCTGTAACCAGCGCAAAGCGTGAGACAACACACACACATAAGCGCGAGCTGCAAATTGTGCGATACGCGAATGGAAAAACGCGTCCCGTTTTCCCCATGATGAAACCCTCCGACACAAAGTCAACATGGAAAGTGCACAAGAAAGCGTTTTTCTTGGGTAGAAAACTTTGCGCAGCTTCCAACGATCGGTGGTACAAACATAAATAATCGTCATACACACACACTTAGACACACACAAACACAGTTACAAATGGCTGCTGTAGCGAAAAGTGCAGAAAGTTGCAAAACTTTGCGCTCCGTTGTAGCGATTCGCTAGGAACGCAATTGAAGGGACCAACTTTTTCCCCTCCATCGGATCGCGGCTCGGATAGCGTTTGCTAAACGAGCTGCTCTCAACACATTTTCCACGCCATCAATGTGTGTGTGTGTGTGTCTTTACAGAATTTTTGGTGACTGTTGAAGTCTGTTGGTGAACAAACTCATCGCCACACAGTCACCGGCGCCAGTTTTAAACGGGATGATCCTGCAACTCGGTTTACTTTCTCGTTAACTGCCTGCTGGGTGCAGTTGTGAGTTTTTTCTTCTTCTATTTTAAAAGATACCGTGATGACTGAACTTATCGTTAAGAAGTGGTGTGTGCTGTAACCAAACACACACTTTACAGAAGTATAAAACACAATCTTTCTCAGTCGAGAGCAGCTATGTTTGTAAATTGACAATAACATTTTTGCGTGTTAGATGCATTCTAAGGAGAAAATGTTAGGCGATTGCATCCTGAAAGGATCTTTTAAAAATAGACTTCAGCATGCTACTTCATTTTAAAATAAGCTGCAAAATGTTTTATCCCAATCTTGCTGAAATGATCTTTTTTTAAATCGCAACCTTGCTAGGTCAGTATGACGTACTCAACCGTAAGCAGACGACCAAAGGAAGAAAGGTATAAAGATCAGTGCTGCAAAATGTCAAGAGTATCACGAGATTTTCACCAACGAAAACTATGAACATATCCGTTGCAACCGTACATAGCTTGATGCTCATTGCTGATAGTCAATAAAAGTCTGTCATGACATGCCGAACGCGACATGCGAATTTTTGAGCCCAACGCAATACTCTGACTGACAGATGAACGGAGCTGATCAGTGGCAATACTCAAACAGTTGGAGAATCAATCATATGCTTGGTGACATTTTGATTAGCACCCAACTTTTGGTCACTCACTTGGTCACGACATTTTCTGTCAGTGATAATCACGACATTTTTTGGAATACACTTGGCGTGTGGACCCAAGCAGCAAAATGAGCATGCTTTCTCGCTCTGTCTGGTTTGAAGGTCTGTCAGATCAAACAAAACGAGAAACAATGGCCATTTTGTTTCGTTGAATCACTCGCAAGCACCGCTATCTTCCATGAATATCGTGATGATCATCGACTGAAAATGTCACGGTCAAGTGACTGACCAATAGTTGGTTGCACACAATGTCACCAAGCATGTGATGGTCGCACCAACTGTTTGAGTCTCGCCTCTGATCATTACAGTAGAGCTCGTGACGCTGAGAAGGTTTTGTTTCAGCCGGATTTTCTCATGACTATGTCAGTGACATGACTATGCCCCGTATACAAGAAGGGAGACAGGTTGGACTGCAACAACTAAAGGGGTATTACGGTGTTGAATACCGCCTATAAAATATTCTCCCTGATCCTTCAGGATCGCCTTGTCCCGCACGTCGAAGAGATAGTAGGAAACTATCAAAGAGGATT